>JANIEX010000465.1:0-30534 GCA_027627405.1 Leucocoprinus birnbaumii | reverse complement strand
AGAGGGTTGTCTTCGGTTGAAGGGGTGCAGTTTGACTGCTTGACAGATGCCATCTATACCGTTTTTCAACTCAAGAATGAACCGGCGGTGCAGACAAAAGATCCATGGGACTTGTTGGCGCAGTCGACTTCGCATCAGGAGTTTAAAGAAGACCCGGTGTTGATTAGATTGAGACGACCGAATGATGTGAAGCCATTGAAGCCTGTTCAGATGCCTAGAAAGCCGTCAAAACTTCTTTCTCCCATGCTTTATGCCCTGCATACCTATGCAGAATATCTACGCCTTGTCGTCCCTCGATTTGAGGATCTCGTGAAGCTTGTACCTCTGATTTGTCGACTGGCATTGGAGGTTCGGCCAGAATGGGCAGATTATTGGCAGAGGCTAGTACCAGATCCAGCTGGCGAATGGCCAATAGCCACAACCTCCGGTGAGCAAATGTTCCTTCATCCCTCGGCTAATAAACAACTCATCTCAATTCCACTTACCATTCATTCTTTCCTCTCGGCCTCCGTCTCGGCAGCAACCCCAACACACTTGGACGACAGAATACCTGTCTGGCCGCCTGATATTTCAGCCATCTTCTACGGTCGACTAAGCAATCCCGAATGGAAAGTGCCCTGGCACGATACACCACAAATCGCAGCTCGATTCGGTGTAACACAAGCGTCATACGAGTATGGAAGCCGCGATCCACTCTTAACGTTACGAAATTTGTCAGATATCTATTCGTATCTGGCCGATGGTCAGACTCCGGATATTCGTGCAAGAGCGGAAAGAGCGATTTTGTTTTTGATGACGAGGAGAGGAGATAAGCTTTTGGATTCGTTACCTTTGGGAGTGGCTGCTCCGATTAGGGAAGCTGCGAGAACTTGTCAGTTGGTTCCGCCTAGTGGTTGGCCTTTACATGCGTATATGGCGATCGGAAGGAATGACCTTGCCGCTTCGGCTGATGAGACGATGGAGCAGTTTAATAGAGATGGGTTCAAATCGAAGAAAGATTTCTTTGTGAGTTTTTCTATTCTCTACTCTAATTGATGTTGCTGGGATGTTGACTTTTGACCTTTTTTGCTGTGCGCTATAGAGCCCTGGGCAACCTCGGCAGACAATCAGTCATTTTGTGTCTGCTGCTAGAGCGGCTGGGGGTGGAGAAACGGATGTCGTTACGGGGGTGGAGTTGGATCTTGAAGCGTTTACGACTATTCGGTTTGGGCAAGATAGGCGATTGGAGGAAGTGACGAGGATATTACGTTCATCTGCGATAACGTCTATCAAAATTCCTGATCGACCTGATCTCAGGTATGTCAATTCGCTTAAAAACGAGCGCTTATTTATCCATGTTTCCAATCTGTGATGGCTTACAAAAATTCTTCTGTTCTATTTTTCAATTCACCAGTGAACACGACCAAACCAAGGAACATCAGAATCATGTCATACGCGTAGCTGAACGAACCCTCGCACTTCCTTATGGCCGAGCCATGTTCACTTTCGGCTCAGTTCCTACCGTCACCCGGGAAGCGTATACAATTCCCAAACTCGAATTCACGATCCGTGTACAACCCCTCAACATCACCGTAACCCCAGAAACCGGCAAGATTCCAAATGAGTCGCTCAGTTGGGGTGAATTTCATAATGGTGTCGCTGCTGGGTTACGAATTTCCCCCACTGCGATGGGTGTGGAGAGTTCGTGGATTGCGTTTAATAAGCCCTCTGAGCTCTCCCCGGAACACGCGGGATTCTTACTTGGGCTTGGGTTAACGGGTCATCTTAAACATATGATGACCTGGCATACCTTCAGCTATTTGACGCCGAAACATGATTTGACGTCTATTGGGGTTTTACTGGGGTTGTCCGCTGCGAATGTTGGGACCGCAGATCAACACGTTACAAAGTTGCTGGCAGTGCATACACCTGCATTATTGCCTACACCCTCGATTGATTTGAACGTCTCGTTAATGACTCAAGCCGCTGGGTTGAGCGGTGTTGGGCTGCTGTATCTTGGGACGAAGAATCGTAGGATGGCGGAGGTGTGTTTGAACCAGATTTGTAGGAAGGATTTGGTTCAACCGGATTTGAGTAATGAGCACAGGGAGGCGTATACTTATGCCGCGGCTTTGGCTTTTGGGATGATTATGCTTGGGAAGGGGACGACGATACCTGCAGACGCGGCTTTACTCTCAAGATTGACTACGCTGATTCACGGTGATGCGGATCCGAATACTGGCAGTGGATCGCAGTGGAAATCTCGGGCGCCTTTTGACGTTAATCTCACCTCACCAGCCGCAACGATCGCTCTGGGACTCATGTATCTGCGAACGGAACGTCAAGACATCGCTGATTTGTTGCCAATACCTGATACGGTGCTTGCACTTAATCGGATTCAACCGAGTTTTTTGACCGTTAGAACCATTGCGAGGAACTTGATCATGTGGAATGAGATTGCACCCACGGATGAGTGGTTGATGGATCAAGTGCCGGAGAGTATTAGGGAAGAAATTGAGGCGAGGTCAAAGCATCATAGGGTGATTGATGAGGCTATTGAGCTGGCATATTACAATGTGCTGGCCGGGTGTTGTTTCGTGATTGGGCTGAAGTATGCGGGTACGGCCAGGCAAGAGGCGTATTTGTTGATTGTGCGATACTTCGATCTGTATACACGGTTGGCGTATACCAGTGGTACGTTCTCATGTTCTCTCAGTCATGATTGAATGATGTCACCAATGACAGCGATTCATATAGGACCCGCATTTGACCTGAGAATTAAACGATCGGCAATCAGGGACGGCCTCAATCTAATCTCCATCTCTCTTAGTATGGTCATGGCAGGAACCGGTGAGATCAGTTGTCTCCGACGATTGAGGTATGCGTATGGGATGTACCAGCAATCCGGCTATCACCATGGATTCAAGTACGGCGCTCACATTTCGACTCATATGGCTTTGGGACTCTTGTTCCTTGGCGCTGGTCGGTTCACACTTGGAACTTCTGATGCTGCCATCGCTTGTCTCGTCACTGCATTCTTCCCGCGCTTCCATTCTGTGTCGTCGGATAACAAGAGCTATTTGCAAGCGTTGCGGCATCTGTGGGCGTTGGCTATCGAACCAAGATGTTTGATCGCAAGAGATGTGGACTCGGGAGAGGTGGTTTATTTGCCGGTTAAGATTATGTTTAGAGAAGATGAGGGGCAGAGGAGGAAGGAGACCGCGGTTACATTGATCTCACCTACGCTCATTCCGGACATGGACAAGCTGGTTTCGATACGTGTCGACACTCCAAGATATTGGCCTTTCTATTACGACACGGAGCAGGTCCCGAGGCATAAAGAGGCGCTGTTGAGAAGTCAAACTCTATACGTTAAACGAAGGACGGCATTCTTGAGTTACACTGAGGACCCGAAGGGGAGTCGGAGTCTTTTCGTACGCTCAGGATCCTCAGGTGGTGATCCTGCAACCCTTGATTTCCCTCAGCTCACGGATACGAAGACACATCCTGCCAGTGACCTGTCCGAGTTCATCACATCTTTCTCAAATGACGTTTTTATTTTTGGCTTTTGCGGATCACTTGGCCAGGGAAAACGAGGAAGACTTTACGGACAAGGAGAAGCTTTTCCATAAGTACTGTCATGCGGCGCTACTGGATAGCATTCTGCAGGATAAACTGCAGACACTTCAGTCGCACTTGACGCTGTACCAGTATCGGACTATGAATCCCCGAAGTCGTTTACTTCAATCTGCGACTCCAGGACCTACGATTCGCAGCAGATTTTTACTCGAAAATTTATGATCGCAGGTTTAGCGGAAGAGCGAACAATAATCCGAGGCCGCCGCTGATTCGAGATACGGCTGTGCTTGGCGCGTTGTATGCGTTGGACAGAAGGCTTGAGGGTGTTCGGGCATCTGAGGCGTTTTTGCGGGCATTGGGACAGTATGCGAGAGGGGAGAGTGTTGCTGAGACCGCCTCATCGTCAGAGCGAGACGAGAATCAGGGTCTGCTCGAAGTCGAGGATGACTCGAGGCTTGGAGTGATGCGGCAGCTGGGATGGTACCTCCTGAGGAATGGCGTTCCGGTTTCAACGCTGCTCGTCGTTCTGAGGCAATTAGCTCTTGATGCGCATAAACAGTGCTTAGGTGTACCGCCACCTCAAGGCACGGATGATGCGGCTTTGTTGGACTTGGGTATTAAGGAGGTGTTGCATGGGACAGGAACGAAAATGACTACAGCCCTTGGCTCAGGATGGAGTGCGAAATCGCTGGACGAAATCATACGTAGGTGGGGCGTAGGTGGAGAACTAGTGTAGTTACAGAAATTAGAAGTCATAAACTTAGCATTCCGATCTTGACGTATCTCACGGCGATGGAACGCTTCGAAGCAAAGAAAGGTGATCAATCCGCCCTTGGTGGCGGTGAGCGGGAATCCGATCGGAACCGGATCAACGGTTTGAAGCCCCGTGAAGAAGGTAGAATTTCAAATTACTATATCCATGCATCGACGGATCAGGAATTTCAGTCAATCATAACTTTATGTGTGATCGAACGTTGTTGATCACCAGATAAGGAGGGGGTACAAAAGGCCGAGAAAGGCCGATTTCCACTATTAACGACACGTTTATGATCAACGCGTCCTTTGAGAGTCTAGATGCGTGCATTTCCGACTTTCCAGCGCATTCATACATAGACTGATCTATTGAGGGTATGTAACACCAAGCATTGTTATACATGAATTCCGAACTTGAGAGAAGAGATGACATCGATCTACCCCTTCTCTTTACGCTGTAATTAGCAAGAAAGTCTCTTCTGTACATACGAAGGGCAAGATAAAACAAAGATTCACAGCATGAGAGAATATCTAGGAGTACAAGGGCGCATGCTTTTTAGGTTTTGGAAGGGAGTGCATGACGATTACTGAGGACCAAAGCCCTGGTCAGCCAATGCCTGGCGCCGCTTAACAACAGCCTATAGGGTGATCAGTGTCGTGAAAATTAAAGGTTCGGCTGATTGCTTACCTCGTTAAGCTTCTCGAGCATTGTGATGGTTGTCTGCCAGTCAACGCAGGCATCAGTGATACTGACACCATGCTTGAGGGCGCCAGGGCCAGCGTCGGGAACATCTTGTCGGCCAGCGTTAATGTTGGATTCGATCATGACACCGGTAATGTTGCGGTTGCCGGCGGCAAGCTGGTTGCAGAGGTCATCAACTACGAGGGGTTGGTTATTGTGGTTCTTCTGGGAGTTGCCGTCTGATTAATTATTGAGTGAGATCGTCAGAAGATCATCGCTTGGAAAGAACGTACGGGAACAATCAACCATGATGGATGCCCAGCCGCGCTTTTTCTCGATAGTGTCAACGGCGGCCTTGACGGAGTCCGCCTTGAAGTTGGGACCCTTGGTGCCACCGCGAAGAATGACGTGCACGTCATTATTACCGCGGGTTTTTACAATAGCAGCGAGACCCTGCTCAGTGACACCCATGAAGGCGTGAGGGTTTGAAGCGGAATGCATCGCATCGATGGCGACGCCAACGCTGCCGTCGGTTCCATTCTTGAAGCCGATCGGGAAGGAAACACCGGAGGCGAGCTCTCGGTGGAGTTGGGATTCAGTGGTGCGAGCGCCGATAGCACCCCAGGAAATGCCTTGAGTAATGGTGAGTTGGACTGCGGATGTGATTCACGGAGAGGGACTTACAGTCAGCGATGAACTGAGGAGAGATGGTATCAAGGAGCTCTGAGCCAACAGGGACACCTTGGTCGGTGAGGTCACAAAGCAACTTGCGAGCAGTGCGAAGACCCTTGTTGATTTGGAAGCTTCCATCGATATCAGGATCGTTGATGAGACCCTTCCATCCGACAGTGGTACGGGGCTTCTCGCTGCGAAGACACGTCAGAGCCTGAATCACCCAAAGAGGCAGTCGCCTTACAAGTAAGCACGCATGATGATCTCCAGATTGGGGAGCTCGGGAATTTTAGATTTCAGGAGGTTGGCATACTCGATCGCTTGCTCGGGTGAGTGAATTGAGCAGGGNCCAACGATAACCAAGAGGCGGTCATCGTGACCAGCGATGATCCTTGCGGAGTTGTAGCGACCTTCAGCAATGGTCTTTTTTGAGTTGGCAGATAGTTGAACTTCATGACGGAGGAGAGCAGGCTGAACGAGAGGGTCATACTGCAAGATGGTCAGAGATAGCACGGATGGTAGAGAAGCGAATCACATACACCAAGCACACGGGTATCCTGGAAAGTGGCGGCGGATGAGGGGTATGCGACTGTCTGCATGTTGTCCTCGGGAACGGCTAGGAAAGAATAAGAAAGAAGAAGAGAGAAGTTGGGAGATGGGATGCTGACGGAACCTGAAATTCCTGGACTGCTTTATAGTCTCCTGGGCCATTGGATACGGCGAGCTTTTGCGTATGAAGTTTTCAGATCGGAGTAATCGATAGATCTGCACGAACTGAACCACCAAGCCGGAGCACCCACCACATATTTTAATATTTATTTTTGGCCATCAATGACTCATTCCTCTGCTATTTCGGATTCTCGTCGGGTTCACAGTCATGTGATCTTCAGCTCTTCTCAATCCTACTGTCATGGCCTCCACACCCAAACTCCCAATTGACCTAATTCCGACCCCAGGTTTCTGCATCAAGTCAACTGTGGTGAATCCCGCTACTCTTCAGCCGCCTACGAAACAGGATGCAGAGAATCTTCTCGAGCCAGTTGGCCCTCTCGTGGTTCCTGCGGGTCGCAAGGTCTTCATCAATATTTGCTACGATAAGAATGTCCCACCGCCACCTTCTGCTGATGAGCAGACGATTAAACGTGCCATGACCCTAGAAGGACAAGACAAAGAGTCCACTTATTATGTTCCTGTCGTTGTTTCGCATCCAAGGGAAGAAAAAGACAAAGGTTGGTTTCCTAACATACTACTCTCTCCGTCTCTATCCTAGACAGTCCAGGTCTTACCTTCGTACTATTCAACTTAATCGGTTTCTCAGGAAAGATCTTAAATTTTAGCCTTCGGTCTGGCTCGCTTCCTGAGCAGCGGTGATAATGTGAAGATGATATGCCGATGCGTTTCTTCATGATGTCGAGCTTCCTCTTTTCCTTGTCCTTCGAGTATCAGAGGTGCTTCTGCTTCTCTAAGTGGAAGAACCTTGCATCTCATGATACATCGTAGACTGTATTCCGAGACCGTCGGTTTAAACCTCATCCACCCCTTTCTCGTATTTCGCCATTGAGCACTTCCTGACGTTACTGTTTTGCGCAGCCGGGAATCCTTCTTTGGTCTTCGATTGCGTTTACAACTCGACGGTCAAATCACGTGCACTCAGGGATTCAGACTTCAAAATCTTCCTTGTTGGTGAGTCTAATCATTCCGGTCTTTGTTTTTCTTCCATGGACAAACGTTGGAACCCGACGAAGAATCCGGTTCAGAATCAAGCGAAACCCAGTGTCAGTCANCTGCTAAGTATTGGCTAAGTGGCTTCTTGGCGAGACCTAGTATTCAGACCTTCTGCTATCCTGAGTGGTCGGAGTTGCGCCCTGCCTTGGCAATGAGTGGGATTTTGCTGTACCGAATCTTTCTGCGACACTTGGCCTGGAATGACAACCCTAGGCCTTCTTCATCCCCGTCTACTTCAGGCGGTATCATGAATGCTGTCAAATCTATTTCCGTCGCTTATCCCTTCGCTCCTGATTTCCCTCATCATTTGGAGCACACGTTTCGTGATCTATCGCCTTGTCGTTCCCTGCATCCAAGCGCCCACAGGCCAATGACTGATGATGATAATGGATTGCTTCCTTCGACATTTTCTCTATACTTAGCTCAAGGATCGAGGTGCAAAGTCTCTGGTTCTCGTGTTTTCAGTTCTCTGAATGATTTCTGATCTGTGGCCTGTCTCACTGGGTCTGCCTCTGTCAAACTGACGGCTTGTCATCGTTCGTTGCTCTCAGCGCTAGCTCTTCTTGCACTATCTCGGATGGTGGGAGAGCAGTAGAACGGAAATTGCGCAGGTAATGCACAATGATAAGATGGATGACAGCGGGAATGACTTCTTCGGCGGCACGACTTACTCTCAGTTTATTTGCATCAGCGGAAATTGCCGCTGACTGGAGAGAGGTTGTGGCCAATTATCACTCAACTGGTTGTACCCTTTTTTCCCTTGGTTTTGCTTTAATTGTCTTACTCCCGAGCGCAAAAGAGAGGCTCTTTCTGCGGCTCGTGGTGAATTTCTAATATGCTTGCGTCGGCTGAGAATGCGTTGTCATGCAAATTACGTGCCTTCATGGCCCCATTTTCGCCCAGGTTTTCTCGCCGGCTGGTAGGATTTGCTCAGTGACTCTGCTATCCTTATTCGCCCCCTGGAATTTTTCTTCCAGTCGCATCCACCGGTTCTATGATGAGGACAACTGATCGGGATCGCTCGCCGGCACGTTCGTCTCGACTCACCCGGTCCGCGTATTGAAATTTCCTTGCACTGCATCTTGTCTTCTTAGCCATACTGCCCTTGCTGTGGCATTTGACAGTTGTCCAGGAGATCAAGGTCTTCTGTCCCCATTAACTTTTGAATGTGGGTCAGGACTTGATCAGCCCAGACTCATAATGTCTCCCCCAATCGCACCCTCATAACATCGGAAAAGAAAAGCTTCGCCGGGTTGTTTCTGAATGGAGTTTTAGTCGCGAGGCTTGAACCGATTTATTATTGCACCAGGGTTCTTATGGACGTCATTAAGCGGCGGATTGCTCAACGCTGAATTAGCGTGCTACTGGACATATTACATCACTATTTTCAGCTTCCTCATATATCATTTTTTACGACTTTTTGCTCATTGTTTCTCCATGCTTGAACTGTCCATCCTGACGCTGACTTTACTCGGCTTTAGAACTGGCGCTGCAAAGGATTGAAGCACAAACAGCGCTCACTTTATCAAGACAGATTGGCACCCCCAATATCTCTGCTAAAGGAAAACTCGAACCACGGAGAGTGTGGGTACCAGCATGGTTGGCTACTGGACAATACGCACCTGGGAAAGATACCAACAAGACAAGAGCGGAGAAGCCATTGATTCAAGAGATTGGTGCTTCTGGAAATACAGTCAGAGAAGGGGACGCCGGAGCCGGACAAGCTCTCCCAAAACTCAAGGGTATCTTGAAACATGGTGGGGCAAACAAAGCGCTAGGAGGTGGCACCAACGTTGCTGATGGAACGCTTACCCCGACGCCGCAGTCGGCTACGCGAACTTCTGTGCGACCAACATGGACTTGGAAGAAGAGCGATGGTGATCGATTGACGATCACCGTTGACGTCTCGAAAAAGGTATTTGTTCGTTCTGGATATTTACTGACGAAGCTGAAATTTGGATTTCCTAGATACCTCACGACATCATCAAGAATGCGACGCTGGACGTGGAGCCTCGGAGACTCTTATTGACTATTCCGGGCTCAGCTTTCTCATCGCCCTTGGAGCTCGACATAAACCTGAATAAATCAGATGCCGAGATCGTGGCCAGCATGCCAGGCGTCAGCGCAGCGGGTGTCCACGGAGCGAGTGACAACGAACAGATGAAGGAACCCAATACTACTCTGCTCCTGAAGAGACAGAGAGACTTTGATGTTGACGCCGCTTCTGCGGAATGGAGGGTTGCAGAGGGTAGCTTAGTGATTCATGTTTGACTCGTTCCCGCCTTCTTGCGCTTGGAGGGTCTCTGGAGCCTCGACTGAATAACATACGGGATGTCCTGGGCTGCGAAGCACATTTCCGAGCTCGGAAGCGACGTCATTCTCCTGAATGTTGATGCCAGGCTCATTTTATCTGATAAAACTTCCCGGAAAGCAACGAACAAGTCGACCCGCTGAATTTCACCCATCTTACCTCTCTTAATTTCCTGGTTTTACGAAAATATTACCACAGACATCTACTACGACCATAGACAGGTCTTAGATGAATTTATCGACTAGCAATGAAGACGAAATGCCACTTACTCGGGTACGCTCAGAGGATCATGAGCTAAATTTAGGCGCTCACTGTGTTGAAATCAAAAGGGTCAAATTGCTCTGAGAGTCAGTAAGGCATTTAGAGCGATAAGTGGTTCTCCCTAGTCCGCTATCGCAGAAGCTCAAACAGCAAGGAAAGCACACCAAATCCCTGCGGAAATTGACCTTGAAAGGTTTAAAACAATCGTCCATCTTCGTAGTTTCGAGTGATTCTAATCATGGATCTACAAGTCACCAAGTGCTCACTGCGCATGGATACACTCGAGATCGGCGGACACGCATGTCAGTCTCTCGCTTGTGTGTATTTCGTTATTAGTATTTGAGAATCTATAGAATTTATAGAAACCCCCTTGGGGAGGACTTGGCTGAGCTTCGAAGGTGGTGGGTATTCAAGTCGTCGGCTATCGATCCGCTAAACGTCCGTATTCTTAGGGTTGACTGTTACTTCGAGAGCTCCCGCGTTTCAATGGGTCTTCTTTGAGGCACAATGAATGGGTGGAGTGGTAGCTTTAGAAGCTCAGAGGTCTCTACGGACACCTGAAAAATCGGATGCTGACAACCACGCTCTCGTTCCACTGTCAACTTTTCCCAGTGAGAATGAACAATACCAAGCATTACCAACCATAGCAGATGTTAGCGCTCTCCGACTTGATCAATAAGCCATGGGAAGACTGCCTGCTGTGGTGATTTTATTGAAGCAATAGCTGTCGTCTCCTCTCTCAGGGTTTATTTCCAGCATCTAAGTATACGTAGTTGACTGAGGCCTTGTACTACTGACTAAATGCTAGATGTCTTTGGTTGATCACCGATCTGATGTCGGACGCCGAGAAGTGTTAGAGATTCTTACAGAACTCGTTCGATTTCAAAGCGAACCAAGTTACCATGGATAGTGTATTCAATGTCATGTACAGAAGAGCGGAATACCGATATATCCGTGGGGAAATGGAAAACCAGGTCTAGAAGTTTCGAAAAACTAACGCTCGGTAAAAACTACTATCACAACTTGAATGATGTATTAGGCGCAAGCAGGGAAATTGAATAGAACGTCATAAGCATACAAGGTCGTTACGGGAGAAATCGAATAAGATAGGAAGCTTTGTCTAGAGTCCAGATCAAGGATTAGATGACACTTGGAGGATAGATCATTGCGACACGGCGGCATACGATGCCGAAGGACGTATTTGTAAATTCCAGTCTGTTGTCCTTGACGCCGAGATTGACCGGTGAATAGTCTGTTATTTCAGGATCAGTACGACGGAATAAAAATCAAGAGGTCTCGATAACCGACTTTGTTACGCCTAAGCACCGGCTTTGCCCAAAAGTGCATACCCACTTCCTTGAGGACCATGGAGCTAAGGCATAAGGTTCATGAGATTTTCCCCTCTGGTTCACTGTAAAACGAACCTTGCTATAACACCTCACGCAGAATGGAGTGCCATCATGGTCACGAAGCCTGTTCGAGTCCAAAAGTGTATTACACTCTTGACATCGAAGACAATTCTTATGCCACGTTTTGCCGACAGCCTTTGACTGCAGAAGGAACGCATTGGTTCCGGCTCGAGGATGACTGAAAGGATGGCATTAAGGCTCACCTGTTCGGCAAAATAAACTCTTTGTGAGCATTTGGGGCAGATAGGCGTCTCCACATTCCATCTACGAGCCGGGGAACCGCCGGTTGGAGTACCCGACACGTTTATCGACATTGTACCTCCAAGAGCAGCACCATATCGGGTTCCAGTGGATGTCTGAACCAATGGATTGATCCCCTCTTTCTCAAGGAGATTGAGCGCTGTAGATGTGGTGTTGTTACTCCTTCCTAGTGTTGAGAAAGACGGGCCTGAAAAGCCTTTGTTGCCCGGTTGGAACGATCTAGCACTGGAGTTGGAGCCAATGGAGTATGATGAGTTGTGAGTTGGTCGGTTAGGAATGGCTGGTGCGGAATTATTCTGAGGTATGGGCCATGACGACGATGAGTCATTCAAGGGCGCTACCTGATCTGTTGCCTCCTCTTGTTCTGGTGAGGGGTCGAGTTGGTTCGAAGGTGAAGATCGGGGTTCATCGACCTTTTCAAGCGATGTCCGAGAGGTTTGAGGAAATGTAGACGAAGCCGGACTTTGGAGAGAATGGGTAGGTTTTAACCTTGGGAGTGGGAAAGCGCTAGTGTTGGATTTGCGAACAGGAGAGGCTACGCGAGGAGGTAGAGAATGTACTGAAGATGTTCCATCTGGAGAAGACCCGGTTGGTGAGGTGGAAGACTCCCTGACGGGTAAATTGGCTTGGCGAAGATCGCGAGCACTGAAGTTCTTGGTGTAACATGATTTGCTGAATGAGTGGAGCAATTAGCAGGGTGCAATGTACTGAACACAGTGGCTTACCAGTAGGGCTGGGTGATAAACGTCAGCTAGAGTACATAAATGATTGATGCTATACTCACTTCTTGATCGTGCTCAACGAGCGTATAGGAGTCGAGGCGCTTCTTGCAGATCATACAAGATAAACATGGCTATCTCCAATCAGTCAAGACATCAGAGCGTCAAGAGGTTGGTCCCACCTTATGATAGAGCTACAGGTATTGTCAGTAGACGCCGATGTAACTAGTTCAAGATGACATACCTTTCGCCCAGGTCCCATGACCTCATCGGATGGTTAGAGCGACAATCGGAAGTAATGCGGACTGCTTGTCGTACCTGTTCGGCGGCATAGACTGCCTTTGAGCATCGTGGACATATCTGAGTTCCTCCGAAAGGATGCATATCTGAGGATGTGTGGTGGTTCTGGAGAGCGCTACGGTCTCCACAGCTCTGGAGTGGCTGTGCAAATGGACTCAGATGTCATAAACGGATAAATCCCGAATAGGAAACCATCTCTTCTGAGCTACAGAGGCGCCCCTCTGTCTGTGTGGTTTCAACCTTCGAGAATAGAGACTCGACACAGTTCAGGCTAGCGGTAGAATGCTTGAGAGGGCTTAGCTAAGTCTATTTAATCAATGGCATGAACGGTAGGTTGTGTAGGCGAACTCGAAATTCTAAGGCTTTCTCTTACTCCGGATTCACTGCGTCAAGAGGTTGGCGGAGCATGATTCTAGCACTAGTAAACATACTAAAGTCCTCGCGTCAACTAGACGACTTTCGACGAATGTCACCCGGGGTTTGGGATTGATAGTCTCTTCACAGAGGTACAAGACCCTGATCATGAGTCGGGAGCGAAACTCTTGACGTACCGGATCTTCCGTCGAGGTCAAATTTGGATAAAAATGTTTTTGTGCGCGTACAAAGCTTCTGAATCGCTAATGATCAGCTTTCAGTGTTCAGCACTCCTCGGACTGAGTGATCCACGATGGGTATCTTATACCCCATCAAGAAAACTCAGGCGTTCAGAGCAGGATTGTCGGACCTTGTTAGAGGGGTGACATGTTCTGCTACATACTTACACTCTAATAGGCCAAGCAAACGTTCATTTGCCATAAAGTCCTACCCGAGGGGTTTTTAGGCAGGGTACGGTTTAACATTTGCTCCACATCGCTAATGACGGGCAGAGGGCGCGATACGCTTTGCGAACGTCCTTGATTCACTCGACCCCTTGGCATTTTCTACCAGGTGTCAGTCAATATGCTATGAACGTCGCACAGACAATCCCCTGCGACTCCAACGTAACGGGCAAGGCGTCTCCTCAGCTGTCTGCAGTTAGATAAAAGCGTGTTGTTAACATAGTCCGAGGAGCAGTAATCCGTTCTGAACTGGTGCCTTTTTCCAAGGAAAATTCACTGACAGAATCCGATAGCCAAGGTGTTTCAGTGGTATATGCCGAGTGGCAGCCAGAGGAAACTCATCAGAGTCTTGGAAGTCAGTCAATGAATCAGGGTCTTTGCTGCCCAGTGATATTTGACGTCCACTGTACTTTTTGGTACTTGTGGTCAACTACCTCGGCCCATGACCTCATCTTGTGTGTAAATAGATTATTGTGAGACTTACGGATCGGAATGAACCCACAAGCTATTTCCTGGGCCAATCCACCGAGAAACACGAATTTTGAACACTGCACTATAGATTTAGTGAGTGCTGGGTGATGGTGAGACGAGCGTTTAACTCGAGGACGCGTGAACAGGGTTGTCCTGAAAAGGCAATGATCGATAAATGTGATAGCGGACCTTGAAATCTGAAATTTTAGGAAACATCTAATCAAACGCTTCTTTATCCCACTCTTCCATCTTCCTTTCTCAGTCCCTCTACGCCCTCTCCACCATGTCCGACGACGAGCAGCACAACCAGACTTTCGAGCAGGTACGCCCCCTTTGTTAGCTGGATTTTTACAGCATCGCTGATGGCCACGATCAGACCGGTGCCGGTGCCTCGCTCACCTTCCCTATGCAATGTTCTGCCCTTCGTAAGAACGGCCACGTTGTTATCAAGGGTGAGTTACCGTTTTCTTACACCATTTCTATCAAGATTTATTTTTGTGGTATTTCTAAGGTCGCCCATGCAAGATCGTCGACATGTCCACCTCAAAAACCGGCAAGCACGGACACGCTAAGGTCCACTTGGTTGCCATCGATGTGAGTCTACGTTTACCTTTTACGATCTATATCTCATCATTTTGCAGATCTTCACTGGTAAAAAGCTTGTCAGTTCTTCTTTTCCTCGAGATGCTGTGGAAGTCTTTTAACCACGTGATCACATGAACAGGAAGATATCTCCCCCTCGACTCACAACATGGACGTTCCCAACGTGCAACGTACTGAATACCAACTTGTACGAGCAATGTTCTTCTCTAGTACTTGTTCGATTCTCATATCGCCGCTTAGGTCAACATCGATGACGGTTTCTTGAACCTTATGCTTCAGGACGGCACAGCCAAAGACGATGTCAAGGTTCCTGACGACCCTCTCGGCAAACAAATCACGGACGATTTCGAAGCTGGAAAGGATCTACTCGTTACCATTGTCGCTGCCATGAACGAGGAGCAGGTGAGTCTAGTCAACCTATATTCCATTATCTAAGCGCTTATCTGTGACCTCAGGCCATTTCATACAAAGAAGCGCCCAAGGGTGCCTAAATCTGTAGTTGCTCGTCCCTGGGTTAGGTGCACGGTTGTTGATCCGTGCATCGTGTTGGCTGGGTAGTCGTTGTATACGTTCCTCTCGTTTTGATTTTACATCTAAGCGAACCTTTTGCACATTTTTCACTGTATTTCTCTCTGTACAATGATGAAGGAATGACGATCTGGACCTGAGAGCGTGATGCCACAGTGAACCTTCCCAGGGTGAGGTCCTCCTGTCAGGGTTCGATGTACGGCCAGAAATTTCAAATCTAGCCGCGATGTGTTCTTCGGCCTGTCGGCACTACGTTGAAGTATCAACGAAAAACAGCCACGTACAACTCTTGGCAGTTCTTGCCTATTTAACGCAGTGCTAGCGATGAGCCAACGCCGCCTTTCAGCGTCGTACACTGAGAATTTAGGTTGTGCCTTGGTTTCGTACGAGAGGCAGGTCGTCAGCTCCAGGGTCGGGCGACCACATGCTTGCTCGCCTACGCGACGCGATCACGGGAAAAGACAACTGTTCGGCACGATGCTCTGAGGCCAATATAAGCGCACGTGTGGGACCAGTCTCTCTTTGAAATAATTTCCCCTCTTCTTTGACTACTTTGACGTACGTCTCCTTCCGCTCTTTCACCCCCATTCTAAACCGGTTACTCGACCTGCTGAGGTCTTCTTATCACCATGCGCCTTAGTAGCCTTTTCACCTCATTTGTTTACTTGGGCATTGCGTCCGCTACACTCCTTAATCTTCAGAGCTCGGCCAGTATCGCAAAGAAACTGATCAATGGCAACCAATTTGAGTGAGTACAGCATGAGATTGTGGTTCTTGTCCTAACAGTTCTGACCTTCACTCAATAGTTATGTGCGCTTTTCTCCCCGAAATGACACGAGATCTATCATATTCAGTTACTCGACTCTAGATCATCGTTGGTGGTGGTACCACAGGCTTAACTCTTGCACGACGACTCTCAGACGACCCTAAAGTGAAGGTTCTCGTTCTTGAAGCAGGTCAATCGGGTGTCGGAAAGTGAGTCTTTCAATACTGGTCGCCGCCTTGCTTTTGCCGACCGGACCTCACTCTTCTATCTAGTCCAACTGTGACTGTCCCTGAAAAGTCCTTCTCCTTCATTGCGACTGGCATCGACTGGCTTTATAGCGTGAGTGGATCCGAAGGCCAGTCGTGTACCAACTCCTGACGAATCGGGCGCACAGACCTCTCCCCAGGTTCACGCGAACAACCTCGAGATTAATTTATCTCAAGGCAAGGTATGTCATGTGGTTCCTATCGAAGCTTTGTATGAGAAACTGATTTGGAGATATTTTTGTCATCTCAACAAGGTCCTCGGTGGTGATTCTGCTGTCAATGGTCTTGTCTGGAGTCGTCCTTTCAAGACCGACTGGGATGATTTTGAGAATATGGGCAATCCCGGATGGAACTGGAAAAACTTGTACACTGCGGCACGTAAGGTTAGTATCAGTTCCTGTGTTTTAGATCTTAATTAAGGCACTGACAACCTGCGATAGTCGGAGAAAGTCAATATCCCACAGGCTCAATTCGCAAGGGAGTACGGTTACAAAGTCAATCCCGCTTCGCATGGAACCTCTGGCCCTGTTCAGGCATCTTTCCCACCTTTCATACCCCCGTATGTTCCGTTCCTCGTCTCCAATGCTATGAAGAATGCGTGTTGATGTATTTCATGGACCTGCAGTCAGCATTTGAAATTCATCAATGCTTCTATTGAGCTCGGACATGAGTTTAATACCGACCCTTATGCCGGAGACAACGTTGGTGTCTGGTTCGGATTATCCTCGCAAACATCGCAGAACAGCCGCGAAACTTCCGAGTTTGCATACTGTACGCGACAAACTTCATTCGGCTATGACTGTCATTTGCTGACATCAACTCTCCAGTCGACCCCGTCCTCAATCGTCAGAACCTCATTGTCTGTTCATACGCCTTTGTTACAAAGCTCAACCTTTCCGATGCGTCCAGAGGCCTTGTCCAGAGCACCGGTGTGCAGATCAGGTTCCCTGATGGATCTGTGGTTACTGCAAAACCCAACAAGAGTGGAGAGGTTATTATGACTGCTGGATCTGTCCGCACACCCCAGCTCCTCGAGCTGTCAGGTATCGGAAATAAATCTATCTTGCAGAAACATAAAATCCCAGTCAAGGTTGATCTACCTGGCGTTGGCGAGAACTATGAGGATCAGTGAGTGACCTTTCGTCTGCTTTCTTGTACTCGGAGGCTGAATGAACGTGTTCAGCACTCTAACCATCTTGACATACAAGCTCAAGCCTGGCTATCTCTCGTTCGACGCGCTTGGTTATAACTCGACACTCGCTGCTGAGGCACGTTCCTGAGCCGCGTATTCTGTATCCAGGGAGTTAATGACATCATAATCTAGCAACAAAAATTGTACGACACTAAGCGCCTCGGATGGCTTGTAAGCTGCTTCACCTTTTCCTACTTTAGCACATGCTCATCGGGCGCATAGACTTTCACACAGGGTGTTCTCAACTTCGCCCCAGCTCAGTCCATCTTGAGTGCGGCGGATATGCAGACCGCTAAGAAGCTCCTCCAGACAAAGCCTCCCTCAACTCCTCAACAGTCGTTCAATCTCATCAAGAACAAGGTCTTCAGCGGTGTCCCACAGGCCGAATATATTTTGGTATGTCAATTGTTTCGAGCCATTGATACGGTATTGAGGGTTTGGTTCAGTTCAACTCCTTCTCTGGCGGACCTGTCAAGGAGCCCAACACCAGCTACATCTCCATGGCTGTGACACACCTTCACCCTCTCTCCCGCGGTAGCATCGTGCGTATCCGTTTCCTTCTCGATCTGAACCGCAGCTGGAACTTCTCTCGTTAGCACATTAACACCACCTCCATCGACGATCACCCCATTATCAACCCCAACGTTCTCGAATCTGACTGGGATAGCTGGTTCCTCGCTAAGGCTACTGCCTATGGTCGCAAGTTCTTCGAGACTGAGGCTTTCAAGGAGATCTTTGAACCCGCCGAAGTGTTCCCTGGTTTGCAGACTCAGACTCAGGCTGATTGGGAGGACTTCATCACCAAGAATGTCAACATTGGCGTATGTTTCTCTCAGATCCTCTTTGTTATCGTGACCCGTTGACTGATGATTTGATGTCTAGTACCACTCTGTTGGAACTGCTTCGCTTATGCCTCGGAATAAAAATGGTGTGGTGGATACTAACTTGAAGGTTTATGGTACATCGAATATTCGTGTGGCGGATGTTTCGGTTATGCCGCTGTTGGTCTCTGCCCATACTCAGGTACGTAGTTCTTTTTTGAGAGTGCTGAGAGCTGGTGCTTATGCATCGAACTTTAGACCACTGCCTACGCCATCGCCGAAAGAGCTGCTCAACTGATCCAGTCGTCATGAATGCTATTACAAAACTCTGTTTCGTCTTTGAACGGATTCTCTCAAATCGGAATCTCATATATATATACTTTCCTCTGTGGACTTGGTTTTCTTTGGTGCCTTATTATATCCTTATTGTGTACATAGGCTTCTGATACTCCTGTTATGGAGACCTGATGTGTGTGTGTGTTCTTTGTGGTCAAATGTCGTAACAAAATACGGGACCTTTGCACTATACTTTATGTTGGTTAGTTGAAGAAGAATTAAATCCCAGTGTTTGATACTCTTGTTCCCCCTTTTAACGGAGCGTTTTTCCTCGAGAGACGCTGAAGACGGTCTCTGGCGTTGTTTCTTGTTGATAAGGTTTGTTCCGACGACAGCGTAGCTGTGATGTCCTTGTGAGCTTGTTGGCTAACTGGCACTAACCCGCGCGTTGCACGACGATGCTACCTTCGTACCTCAGTCCAAGCAGCCAAAAAGACATTCATATCTAATCTAGGCAGTAGATTGGTGCCAACTGACAGTTTATTAGAACACTCATCTATCGGGCGCCACGGGGAGTCAACCCTTGACTCCCCGTGGCGCCCATGAGCAGCTGATGAATACCATACTTGAGGAAAAGGGCAGCGTTTAACTGGAAATAAGGTGTGCGATGACTGGCAGCGAGTGCCGAATGATAACCAATCCGAGATGACGTGACTGGACTCTGGGGGTAGCCATCAGTGATACCAAGCTGCCAGCCAATCAGAAGGCCCGTTTGTCCCCTGGTGCGAAACAACCCTGTTCATTTAGTAGATCTGGAGAGAGCGCCCATCGGTTTACCTGGTTTCCAGTGCGATCAATCACGAGCTCTTTGGGATCCCGAAAGATTACTTCTTACGCTTGACCACGTACCACGACATACCGCGTAAGACTAGAGGCGTGGTCTCTGGGAGGGTCTATTAACCCCTCAGCATCGTCAGTTGAGATCTATAGCCTCTTTCATCCTTGTCCCCGTTGGTGGTCTTGTCTTGCTCAGTCTCGAGGCGTATAACTATAAAGGAGATATTTAGGTATGTGGTGATTTGCACCGTTATCAATTAGCCAAAACTAAAAGCTGTGGCACCTACTTCATAGAACGAGCTTCAATTCGGAGTATGAGCAGCGAAAATTCGAATCAAGATCCCACGAACATAGTGCAAGAAGGATTGATCACAGTAGCGCGCCAATTAGCCTTGGAGCTCAAATCCCGAAGTGGTCCTGAGGCTGAGTTTGCGGGGGAAGGGCGACTGGTTAGTTGGACCTGCGTAGTCATTCTTTCAGAGAGATAACGCGTTCAATAAGATGGACCTTTTGCACCTTCTTTTAGCCCAACATATCAAAAGCACTGTTGGTGAACTTTCGAGTCTCGGCAAAGATGAGATACGGCCTCTCATCAACTATCTTGATGATGTATGTTGAGTTATTCTAGGGTTCTCCTTCACTCACTTCTTCTGATCTTCCACCTATGATCTGGTATCCGAAGGTTCTCAGAACGCAGCTCAAGGATCACAAAGACCGAGCCCGGGCACTGGCTTTGCTTTCTAAAGTCATAGCCTCAACGCGCATTTCCCCCGAGCGTTTGATCATTGACCGTGTAGGGTATCGGCCTCACCCTCAAGCCATCGGAGGGTCTGGAGCAGTATATCAGGGATTAGATCCGGATATATGCGTCAAAGTGATGCTGCAGGTTGACTCTAGAGCTTTTGCGGTGCGCTTCTGTCCTTTGCATAAACGCTCATAGGGTCTGAGTCAGCGGAGTTTGTGTAGCCCTGGGTTCGAGAGTTGATTCTATGGGCTCATTCGTCTCATCCGAACCTCTTACCATTTACAGGGATGTTCCTTGATGACGTAAATGACGCTTCACAGATATGCCTTGTATCGCCATTCATGAAGAGAGGAAATCTACACGATTATGCACCTAAAATTCCGCAACGGGCTCGTTTATCCCTTGTAGGTGCCATCTCCGTCCTTCTTGTCCTCTGAAGCTCTGAAGCAAGTCTCCGAAAGCTGTTAGATGTCATCAATGGTCTACTGTACTTGCATGACCTCGACATTGTCCATAGTGATTTAAAAGGGGTACGGACGACAGCCGAATAGCTAATCTCGCTCGACTGAATTTATTGCTCT
This sequence comes from Leucocoprinus birnbaumii, assembly GCA_027627405.1. Classification (NCBI taxonomy): domain Eukaryota; kingdom Fungi; phylum Basidiomycota; class Agaricomycetes; order Agaricales; family Agaricaceae; genus Leucocoprinus; species Leucocoprinus birnbaumii. Next base: position 9,979 of record JANIEX010000465.1, on the reverse strand, counting down.
TTTAGCAAAATGTCTTGATCACGGGTGAAGGTCGAGCAGTGATAACGGACTTTGGATCCTCCCGCGTTAGTACTATCACCAACACTACTACCACCGCTACCTCGTGGACCCTCTGTTTTGCTGCGCCGGAACTGGTTGTTGGTGGCGAAAAAGCCACCAAGATGTCCGACGTCTGGTCTTTTGGGTGTTTGACTTACGAGGTATTCGCTTATCTGCTTTCACTGTATCCTGGACTATCACATTCATCGCGCCTGTAGACACTTTCTAGGAGGCCTCCATATTATCAGTATGGACCGAATCAGATCTTTGCCGTGTTTCTACGAAAAGAGCCACCCCAGCGACCCGGAACAGTCAAAAGTTCTAGGAGAAACTCATTTGACGAGGACCATTCTTCTGACGAAGACGACGAATTGTATTTTGATCTAATTGAGGACGATGCGTGGGATCTCATCTCCAGATGTTGCATGCCCAACCCTACGGATCGACTTGAAGCACTCGCCGTCCAGAAACTGATGCGATTTATGACGGAGGACTCTGACCCTTATGAGGACATCTCTGATCTCATACCAAGCACAAAAACGGCTTGGGAGAAGATGTGTCGCTTGCAAGCTGATCGGGCTCAAGCCTTGGTGAATCACATTCATTCCGTGAGTGATAAAGTAACACCTAATACACGGCCTCATTGGCTCCTCCGTTTGGAAGCACCTTTTCAACCCAGTTTTGCCGACAACCCGATACTGTATCCAGCCACTTTCCGTTCTGTCTCGGCTTTGTCAGGCGTCGAGTTTGTTACCTCATCAGGAGATCTTGACTCAGCCCTTTACAGTTGATTATGCGTGGAAAAGACTGGCGAGTTCTGGCGTACTTGGTCGAGGTAGACTTGGATCAAAACTCGTCTGCATGAAAATCGTTCAGCTCAATAATGAGCCCGACATGCTGCGTTGGCGCAAGGTACATCCGCAGCTAGCATCCAAGTAAACTCACACCATTCATATACTTTACTCAGAACTGCATCAAGGAAGCCATTTTGCTGCGGCAACTACGGCACTCGAACATCATGGCTTTCTACGGCGTACATTACTTTGAGGAAAAAGGACGTCAGCTGTGTGGTTTTGTGTTCCCTTGGCTTCGCAATGGCAATATCGCAGAATATATACACCATAATAAGCTGGTACCTCGAGAGCCACTTGTCAGTCCGAGTCGTCTTTTTCTCTCACTTTGACTCCCAAACTCAAGTGACTACCCTAGGTCTATGACATAGCCGCGGCATTGAACTTTCTTCACAACTTAGGAATCATCCACGGTGACCTTCGAGGGGTAAGCGTTCACCCGTTACCTCGATCACCAGTTAACCGAGCTCTCGTTTATCTGCAATCAGAAAAATGTTTTCGTGACTGAATACGAGAGAGCTTGTCTCACAGGCTTTGAATTATCCTCCATCACCCTGGATGAATCTCTCGTATATGTGGAGAGTGCCTCGATTCAGTCGACCATTGCTTATCGCTGGGCCTCTCCAGAACTTGTCAGGGACGGGATCATTACCGCTTTTAGTGACGTATGGGCATTCGGCTGCGTCTGTTATGAGGTTAGCTTACTCCGGTGCTCCCTTGTATAATACATCTGACCTCCTTTACGTTTTCTTTTCCGGTTTCCAGATCATAGTAGGCAAGGTTCCATTTGACACACTGCAATCCGACACCCAGGTATTAAAAGCCCTCACGGCCGGAAAACTACCCATGGAGTACAATGTTATGGATACGTCGAGTTCAAGCACATTAAGGCGGGCTGTCTGGCAGCAAGTGCATACCTGTTGGAATCTGCAAGCCGAGGAGCGACCAACAATCCGAGAGGTTCTGTCTGAGCTGGAATCGGCCGGGTTGCGTCGGGTGGACTTAAATGAAAGCCAACAGATCGCGGAACGTAAGGAACAGTTGTTCTGGGACAGATTACGTAGAAGCCAGGAGCCCATCGATAACGACGTCGCTGAACAAGTCATCAAGGAATTACGTGACCCTGTCGTGTTGGACGGAGCAGTACCTTGAAACGTTTGACTGAGTATACTGAAATACTTCGTAGCATATTTGCGTCCGACACTGCCATATAAAAACATTCAGAACACTCATTCTTACCTCTTCGATCGCGGTCACTTAAGTTTCATCTGACCTTGTAACCTCCTCAACTCCGTAACAATATCCGCCATTTCCTTGAAGTAGGAGGAACTTGCTCGCTGACCTCACGAATGACTCTACAGGCACCTCTTTTTCTACTTCCTTAGGAGTTATCTGACATCTTATCTGATAACTTTAGCTGGAACTTCGACTCGGGCCTCCACCGCCTCAACAAGGACCCCTTCGACAGTAATTCAGGCTCAATACTTCCACCAAGCGTCAAAGGTGAATGAAGCTGATGCAATACTCGGTTTGAATCAGTCAGATCTCGTTCATTAACTGGGTCTTGTGATTTCCGGATTTGTACAATCTACAAAATGTCCGTACTGCCTAGTAATACGCCCGCTACGTAGGTACATTCTATACTGCCTAATGTGAGAACCGGATATATTTTATCTACATTTCATATTTCTTATTGTTCTCACTTTCATAAATAGCGTAGTCTACTGAGATGTATCCTCGCTCTTTTGCCTCCAATAAATCATATATTACACTATATCAGTCCCTTCTAACAGGTCTCCCCTCCAACAGACTTTTGTAGTCCAAGCTCAGCTTCAAGGCGCCTGACTTCGGACTGGGAGTCATTAAGTTGAGGGCGGAGTTCCTGGAGCGTGACCTCGAGATTCCAGTTTTCTTCTCTGTACTTATCTACGGTGTAGAGATCAATGGAAAGAAAGAGTGACGTGCGCACACATGAAGACATACCGGAACTCCGCTCCTGCTGTTTGAGTGTAACTTTGAGCGCCTCGACGCTCTTCTCAAGATCTTCTTTTTCTTCTTTTATGTCTTGGATGGCTTTATCTCTCTCTGAAAGAAGGCTCTGTAACCGCCTGATTTCCGCGAGTAAGTTGTCCATGGCAAATCCTGAATCACCGCCATCTCCGCGGTAAATTTGAGTTCATCGTCAAGAACATAGCGGAGAAAACTGACCAGGGTCGAGGAATGAGCAGTTGGCGGCAGTTTTTGCGCGACGGGCCTGGCTGGCAGTGGAGCCTTGGGTCGTTCGTGTGCTGAATGCTGAAGCCTCCCCTGGTGAAGACCCCAGTGGCTGCTCTCATGACAAGCTTGTAGTGAATCACGTTTAGGTTGGCACCAAATGGGGTAATGAGTTGCCCGTCCCAGAAGCCCCAGGCTTAACTGAGTTCCTGGTACTTTTCCCTCACCTGCAGGTTGTCAACGTGTCGTATCCCTCTCCTCTAGCCTCGTCCCCTGCGCCAGCACACACTGCCCAATATTGCCGGCCCGTCACGGTTGCAACTGTTGTTCCGTCCTATTGACTCGGAGCAGGTTCTGCAGAAAGTTATACCCCCACTCTAGTTGCTGGAAAGCCTCAGAAAGGGACCTTCTGCAAACAGGCGTCGGGGCCATGTCACTGATGCCAGCGTCCGTAGCCATTGCCAGTGCTTGCCTGTCCTTCTCAGCTATACTAGGCGCCTCACGCCTGGTTTTGACACCTTTGATGTGAACGACTCAAGCTCACTCAAGTGAGGACTCTTAGTTTAGATCAGCAGTCCAAGAATATACGATTTCGGGCACGACCGATCTTGATCACGGTCCAGGTTCCTACCCAGCCGCGCTCGCTGCGCTACCGCCAAACAGAGACTCGTAATCCTTTGTCTCTGTTTGGCGGTAATCATAATAGCACAGCGAGCGGCCGGTAGGAGCCTGATCACGATCAGGGGTGACATACTTTCTAGATCATCGATCAAGCAAAGACTGCAAGTTCAACTTCCTTCTCCAGGCGAACCCTGGTGCCCTTTTGCGCACTTCTAACCGTCAACTCACCGCCCCAGTAATATGAACCCTCAACGCACAACTGGAACACGAAATACAATACCTGCGTTACTAAAAATACTGATTTCACCGATCGATTCCAAGGTTCAGCTTCTCAGAGTGACCCTCGTTTCGTGAGTATACTTACATCATGGTCCTGCTCAATTGTCTGATGAAAGGGCTGGTGTGTTAGGATGACTTGCGAGCACTGTTTGGAGCATTCTCGCGCACTGACTCTTCTCTCGAAGATTGTAACATCGACACGTTTTTATCCCGATCGCTTGATAGTAAGTCCTGTACGATATCAAACAAAGCCTCTAGCGATAGGTGGGTTTGGGGCTGTGTATCAAGGATTAGAGGCAGAAGGTTGTGTCTCCGTTCATGGAAAATGGGAACCTATCCCAATATGCAGCGAGCCTGAGTCAGAATGATCGATTTCCTCTGGTTGCTATAATAACTTCGGGGCACTCACATCAGAGATTGAAGCCTCTCGCCTTAGGTGTCAGACGTCGCTGACGGTTTACAGTATCTACATATTTTGGGAATTGTGCATGGCGACTTGAAAGGCATGAGAATTGATCATAACTCCTACTCAGTCAAGAAACTCTACCACTAATCATCGTATTACAGCAAAATGTTTTGATTACTGGAGAAGGTCGAGCAGTGATCTCGGATTTTGGGTCATCGCGAGTTTCCACCACTACCGGTGCCACCATGACGGGTACCACCTGGACGTTGTATTATACGGGACCAGAGGTTCTTGTGGACGGCGTGAAAGCTACAAATAAGTAAGACATATGGTCTTTTGGTTGTTTGTATTATGAGGTATGGTCAACTGTTTCTCTCAGACTATGCGTAACCATTGCCGCTTTGTAGACGCTTTCGCGAAAGAAGCCATATTATCAGTACGAGCTAACGCTATTCACCTTCGAAAGGAGCCTCCACAAATGCCAAGTTTGACCGTTAGCAATCGAGCTAGCGATCCAGGTGATCTAGAGGGCGATTTCCCGGATGATGTGGACGACAATGAAGAACAAGACTGGGATATGATAGACGACTCGACCTGGAAATTGGTATTGCTTTGTCTCGTCCCCGAGCCCAGCATGCGACCCGACTTACCGGCCATCCAGCACGATATTCGCAAATTGATTCTAACCCTTAATCCCGGTTAAATCGTTTCCAATGAGTAGTTTGAAAGACAAATCCGTTGACAGCTGTTTGTGAAACATCTATCCGCTGGATGATCGCCGTACCCATGTTCTGGTTTATTGTGTCTATTATGCGGTCGGTAATGCTGTTCAGCTCGTTCTGGCAGGTTCTAACCCATCTCAACCCCAGTTGGCTCTGATGGCATCACTCGAACCACGCGTTCTTCGACTCTCGGAGACCCCTGGGAATATTCTTCTATCCTTACGATCCTTTGCAAAACGTCAATTCCCCAATGCGAGATACTGAAGCAGCATATCCGGGTTTACCATTCTCCGCGCGGATCGGCTAGCTTCATTTCGGCGTACATCATGGACGGCTGGGTGCAAGATTATGATCGCTCTGCCTGAGATCAATCAGCCAAAACAGAGAGGTATTTCATCTGTCAAGACCCTCTGAGTCACAATAGGACGTGCTAACCCATCTGTAAGGCTCGCATTTCGGGTCAATTAGGCTTATTACGACGACTATAATACCCAGACGTCATAGCCTTTTATAGCCTGTACTCTTCCGGACTTGATTATTATTTAGGGTCTCTGGCGTTGAGGCACAATATCGTTGCAACTACTCACAGAATGATCCTTCGGTCGCCCGTGAGCAGGCTCTTGTAGGTCTTTTCACACTCATTGAGTTACTTATGAGCATAGTAACACTGATCTTTGTTCAGATTTATGACGTAGTCTCTGGCTTAAACTACTTGTGTGGTGAAAATATCATGCGTGGTAGTCTTTCGGGCGTAAGTTGCGGTTTGATTAATAATGTGAATTCGAACTGAAGCTGCAGTATAGATGGACACACTTGTAAACGAACACGGTAGAGTCTGTCCTGCAGGTGTACGGCACTCATTCTTCCTCTGGGATTCTAGCGGTCCAGAAGATAACCCTGATTTGGAGAGAATGCGAGAATTTTTCTGCTTTCCCACTGGTTCTCGCCCGAGGCTTCTGATAATAAACCATGGGATAGCATAGCCAGTGACTTGTAATCACTTGGATGTATTTGTTATCAGGACAGGTTATCTTGTTCTCCTCCCAGGCTAACACGGCTGATCACGACCCTTCATTATTGAACTTCGCTAGATCATGACTGGGAGGGAGCCATATTACGAAGGGGGGGATCCGATCCAGTCAATCACCCCGGATCACGCTCTCCTCACGCTTATCACGCCACGCCACGCCACGCCACGCCCAGCCTCGCTCAGTGACGCCCGGCTTCACGCTAAAATCTACGTGCCCTTCTGATCTAACGTTGTATTTGTCGAAAGTTGAACTTTCGGGAAATATATGATCGTGACAGCGGTCGCGATTTATGTCCGAAAACCAGTCTGATTTCGAGTTTACACTATGTGTGTGCATCGAAGTTCTATGGTCACAACATGAACTTGTGCCAGTAGGGCAAGCGGAGTTAATCAATTGTCAACTTCTCTTAATTCAGCGTCGAGGCCTGGAAATCAAAATCGTATATTGCTTAGTCTTCAATTGAACCTTCGAATTTCTGAGGCGCTCCTTGCTATATCAGCCGCCTGAGCTATATCGGTCCTCTTTGTCAGACTTTTACGGTGATGATCTTGATTGATGTCCGAGATGCTGTTATCCTCATCTATCCTGCCCAGGTGCTTGGTCGTTTGCCTTTGGGTACGAGCCAGTGATTGTCTATCTAATTTCTGTCGGGCTCATCTGATTTTAGATATCTTGGCTCATTCTTACCTCGCAAGCTAACCTTTGACACTCTCCATACGTGAGTAAAGTTGGTATTAGCTAGGCGAGACGTTTCTCAGAGGCGAGTACATACTTTTCTTAAGTGATTTCATCTCCATGGACCTTCAATCGGCAACCGAGGCGCAAGATACGGCAGCATCTAGACACGTTTGCAACTTGATTACGGGGCTCATGGCCCAAACTGGTCAAACAAGTACTAGTGCCGACATTCTAGGTAATCAGCGAATGGTGAGCAAATCTGACGAGACAACCCTCTGCGTAGTACTATGATGACATTCATATACTAGGTTGACTTGCAAGCTGTATTGGCCCTACCGATGAAAGCTATCCTTAAAGCGGTATTGGCGCTCGATGGATATTACACTCGGCTCCTAGTGGACTTTCTAGACCGAGTGGGCGTTTGTTTCTACACTTGATCTTCAATAATGTTTCTAACGTCATCCGGCTAAGTCCCTCGAATTCCACCTACCCGATCCCAAGGAACATTCTCGGGCGCTGAATCTTCTCTCAAGGGTTGTAGCATCAACATGCATTTACCCCTCGCGCTTGATCATCGAGCCTGTGCAGTATCACCATAAACCCAGAGCTACTGGAGGATCTGGAGCGGTATACCAGGGAATTAACGTCAATCTGTGCGTAAAGGTGATGATTAAGACCGATCATAGTGCATTAGCGGTACGTTACTAGTAACTATAACAAACTTCGTGTTCAGCTCTTGACCGTGCCTGTTACAGTCATGGATTAGAGAATTGATCCTGTGGGCCCATTCGTCCCATCCGAATCTCCTGCCGTTCACAGGAGTGTTCTTCGAGGACAACGGTCAGGGGGTACCCCAGATTTGCCTTGTATCACCTTTCATGACGAATGGGAATCTGAGTCAGTATGCGCCCAGCCTCAGTCAGAAGGATAGGTTCCCCCTAGTACGTATCGCAGTCTCCGAAATTATTCACCGCCTTTGAAATGTCCATTCTTCCTTCTAGCTGTATGATGTGGCTCAAGGTCTACAGTATTTGCACGAACTGGGCATTATACATGGTGATTTGAAGGGGGTACGCACATATTTTTGATGAGTCGAATGATTTCTCTGCCACTAATCCTTGGGCTGAAAGCAAAATGTTTTGATCACTGCTGAAGGTTCAGCAGTGATTAGCGATTTCGGGTCGTCACGCGTCTCCACCACCACCACCACCACCACCACTACCGCAGGTGCTGGATGGACGCTATTCTTCGCCGCACCGGAGGTCGTTGTAGGAGGAGAAAAGGCTACTACGAGGTCTGATGTGTGGTCATTCGGCTGCTTAACTTATGAGGTATCACTTTTCTCCTCATCGGAAGGCATACTCCAAATTGGAAGCTGACCACTATGTTTATGCGCCGTACCATAGATACTTTCGCGCAAGCGGCCATATTATCAATATTTACATTTCCAAATATTTGCGGTGTTGCTTCGTAAGGAGAATCTCCAACGCCCTGGTCTTGTGACGGCCTCTAAAAACCCGACGGATGATATTTACGACGACGAGTTTGTTGAGGAGGACCATGATTGGGATTCGATTGACGACTCTGCCTGGAGTTTGATCACTTCGTGTTGCACCTTTGAGCCTAGTGAACGCATTGGAGTTCCAGGTGTCCAAGACAGAATCTGGGCTATCATTCATCCTCTAGAGGCTTATCTTATTTACAGACTGCCAAAGACGAGAGCAGAGTTTGTCGAGCACATTGCCGAAGCTGGGCCATCGCCATTTGCTCCTTCAATGTTGCGGGAGAAGGGTTTTGAAGCGACAGGCACGAGAGCTTTATGCGCCGGCACCTCGTTCCCTAAAGTCGCAAAGAGCGACGGAAACATAGAGGTCCTAAGGGCCTGGAGAATTGTAACCAACGACCCTAGACTCAAAGTTCGTGGATCGTATATTGTCTGTCAGTGGTTGATCCCTGATTTCCTTGTAGGGGTTAAACATAGATATCAACGACTTGTGCTCTCAATTCACTTCAAAGGCCAAATGCGACGGCACTAAAATTGTACTCGAACCCGAGGAGGTTAGTAGGATTATTGAGTCGCTGACTACTAAATAGTGGTTCTTGCTATTGAAGGGAGAGTTGCGCGAGGAGGCAAGCGCCGGAGAGTCGGCGGGGACACGCGGTGGTGGTTACGGATAGATAGCAGTTGATGGCAGTCGTAGCTTTTAATCTGATATTACTTATAACCAACTTTCTAGCCCCCCGTCGCTATCTCGAATCACAATCATAATCCGTAAGCAAGCAGGGTCCAAGCTGTGGCTTCTTCACACCTTCCAGCTTGAGAAGTACTATGTAAATGTAGTTCCAAGACGACCTCATATCGCCTAGATCAAAATCAAGTGTCGCTCAGCGCACGAGTCTCAATTACAGTCAGACACATACCACAGAAAGAAAAAAATAGGTTTACCTATGTAGATCGCGTACGTACATGAAGTAGTATGTACTATGTAGCATAAAAGAGAGAAGTATAGTATAGTAACTATTCAAAAAAAAACCATTTCTGCTACAATCACAACACTCGCAACGTCAACGTCAAAAACCAAAAAGAGACGTTGCGAGAGAGAAAAGAGAGAACAATCAAGAGAGCTGTAGATAAGTAAGAAGGGAAGGGGGAGTACAGCTAGAATACAAGGTACTAGTCTGAACGTCATAAGAGCTTATTCGAAAGCACGACAGCGAAAAAAGAGGAACGAATCAAAAAAGGAGAAGAGAGGAATAAAGATAAGAGAGAGAGAAAGAAAGAAATTTCGGAAGTCATAAGAAAAGGTCAGAGGGTATCGACATATATCATAAAGTCTTCACAGCATAGGCGTACTCCCCCTACTAGGCGTCCCAAACCTCCTACTATCCCTCCTCAAACTATTCGCAAAAGCACTCGGCGCACCAGAAATACTCTCCGCAAAAGCAAAAGCCAGCCCAACACTCGCACTCCACACACGCAACTTGAACCCAATAACATCCAACCCGTAAACACCACTGTGTAAATCTAGGGTGGCGTAGGGATAGGCAATGTGCGCTGCGAGGCGGATGATGGATGCGGTTAAGGGGTCGAAGGAGACTAAGGAGGATTTTTGGGTTTCGCGGAGGTGGGTGAGGGTG
>JANIEX010000464.1:0-30571 GCA_027627405.1 Leucocoprinus birnbaumii | reverse complement strand
TTTTGAATATCTCTATATTCGATTGGATCGTCTTCCCAATCAATATTGAGATTGCCAATTTCTCGGGAAGTCATTGAGAATTATGTTATTCAATGACATGGTTACATCATCTGCAAATTGCGCAGAAGATTGAAGAAGTGAAGGGAGGGGATTCTCCTTTCTCCATTTGAAAGTRCGTTTCTGCCAATCAATGTCTGGGTTGGTTCGTTCCAGAAAAGGAGTTCCTAGCAGAATTTCTTTGTTATCTAATTTGGTAACATAGAAATTTGTTCGACATCGTTTCTTGTCGATGATTATGTCTAGAGAGACATAATTTTTGATAGCATCTTCTCGTCGAGTTCCATCAGCGAACTGAATTGGGATGGTTCGTCGGAGAGGTTTGGTTTGAAGTTTATGATATTTGACATATTCTTCATCCATAAGATTCCCTTGAGATCCTGAATCCAGAAATCCTGTATGTTCGACTGCATGTTGATGTCCATTGAGAAAACGAATTGGAATTCGTAAGAATGAGTCTTCTTGTTGTTTCGGAATTTTGAGAACATTTATAGGCATTGAAGAAGGAAGAATGAATATACTTTCTGACCCAGTCTGTGAGGACGGATCAGAATCTATTGAAAATTTCCGGAGTCACTCATGGCAGCTCTGAAAAATTCATCTTTATCTTCAATAGACAGATTATTAACGTGTTGGACAAGGTCCATGACGTTAACTTGTTTACTAGCACCACTAGTGGTGATACCAGTTTTAAGGGGTGGTTTCATAGGACCGGTTGGTCTCCATGATTGACGTTGGGGTGGCCTTTGCTGAGGTCGATGTTGTTGTGGTTGAGGTCGTCTGGGTTGGAATTTCCCTGGATTATTCTTTTGTGGGCAATTACGAACAAAGTGGTCCTTTGATCTGCAACCAATACATTCTCTTCGTTGAAAGCGTTGGCGTTGGAGTGGAGTCATGACAAGATTTAAACTCATCGCTACTTCTTCTACCAAGTCATCTGAATATTCATGAACCTCTGGTTCAGGTTCTGGTTCATATTCAGGTTCGTACTCTTGTTCTGGTTCAGGATACGAGTCTTCATCTCCGTACCAATAGATGTTATCAACATCCATGGCATTTGGATCTCGAGCGGGTGGTGCCGCAGATTGAGTTCGAGGTGGGTATCCCGCAAAAGATACCATAGAACAATAAGGATTTCCTCCATATGCTCCGTAATAACTAGTTCCATAGGTGGCTTTCCCTGAATTATTATTTCTAGGGGCAAACTTTGGAGGGGGTAAATATCTTCGTTGATTTGGGTGTTGGGTTTGCGGTCTAATCATAGATAGTTGGTTTGGTTGAGCACCAAACTCAAGTCTAGATCGTCGAATTAGAGCATCAAGTTCTCGAGCTCTAGTATACCAATCTTCGATTGTGGTTGGTCTATTTGGTCCTGTCGTTAATTGCCATGCAATATCAGGGTGAATAGCTCGTTTATAAATTCGAATTAAATCGTCATTGTTTGTCATCCGAGCTTTTCTTGCGACCACTCGGAAGTGACTGTTAAATTCATCAATTGGAGCGTCTTTTTGTCGCATATCTTCTAGAGTTCTTCTAGCATATTCTTGTTGATCCGCAGGTCGGAATGATGTAATAAGTTGGGCAACAAATTCATTTCGCGTTTGGGGAACAAAAGTTCCATCTGGATGTCCTGGGAAAGGTGTATTGTTAGCCGTATTTGTTCGTCCTTGAATGTAATCTTCAGCCCAAATTCCTGCTTCTCCTCCTTGCATGTTTGTTAGGAAGAAAAGAATTTGTGCTTCATCTGTATTGTAGATGTCGCGATTTCCGTAAAGATACATCGAACAAAGATTTAACCATTCGTCAAAATTTTCGCGATTTCCGTCAAATGGTTTTGGTAAATGGAATCTTCGCTCTCTGCCTTGAAATGGTGCAGGTGGTTGTCCTACTGCAAGAGGTAATCCTGGGGGTCCTCCTCCACCTCCTCCACCTCCACCTCCACCTCCTCCTCCACCACCGCCTCCACCACCTTGGCTACCGCCTGGAATACCAGGGCTAGGTGGTCCTCTACCAGCTCCTCCTCCTCCTCCAAGTCCTATCCCTGCTACTGAGGGATATAATGGTCCGGTTACGGATCCCGTAGCTTGGACTCCTGTCATTGTAGATCCCATCACAATTGATCCAGCTAAAGAAAGGTTTGAAATGTGAACAGTTGATCCGGTGGGTGATCCGGTGTTTGAAGAAGAGGTTGATCCGGATATGTGGATCAGGAGATTGTGGTGAGGATGTGTGAGAGTGTGTGGGCGAGGGGGTGTTGGAACGGTAGGGGTGGCTGTGGGTTCTGGTAGGGCGAGGGGGTAACTACCGAGGGAGTGGGGAAAGGGCAGGGGTTTGTTTGGTGAGAACTTTGTTGGATGCTACGAAGAAAATTTTCTCCGCGTCTGAAAGATTCCTCATTTAGTCCAGCTAACAGAGGGCGTGGGGTATGGTGTCTGGAAAGCGCGGCTGAGCTTCCAGTGATACGAGCAACACGAGGTGGGGGTGACTGTTCTGGTAGATCGACTACCTCTTCAGTCTCTTGGTATTCTTCCTCTGAGGAAGAATCGGGGGGTAGACGGTACAACGTTGTGGTAGGGCTGCTTGTAGGGAAGTCCCAAGCGTAAGACGAGAGTGTACGAGCGTGGTCTCTGTAGAGAGCCAAAAAGTGTGTGGTGTGATGACCAGAAAAGAAAGTCTAGTGTTCTGTTATGGTGCTTGCTCCAAGGCTAAGCGCCAATCTTTATCAGGCGTTAATTGGAACTGATACTCCCTCAACACAGAGGTAAGCTAGTCCAATAATACCTAACCTTCTTAGTACCAAAGAGCCTCTTTGGCACGTATCTCCTCTACCGGTTAGAGGGCGCGTCCACCGCAAGGTTTCAGTACGTAGAAGCAGAACTTAGACAGATAGGAACAAGAGCGAGAAGAGAAGAGAGATGGATTGTAGGTCAACTACAATATGATACAAAGGAAACAACGACACTAGACTACTGTACCAGGTGGCTAGAGAGAGGTTTAAATACTAGAGAGAAAAGGAACATGAGGAAAACATATTACAGTGAAACGAAAAGTAAAACAAGTAAGAGATACATGAGAAAAGGAAACAAGTTAGATATACACGACCAGTAAGCGTGAAAAGAAAACAGGAGTTAAATAAGGAGGTAAAACACGTATTAAATATGAGACAAGTAACAAGTCCATAACATACTGAGCTCATTACCAAGGTGTGGGCTGCATAGTCGCACAGAAGTCTGTTCGTCTCTAGACTTTCCCTTGCATGTCATGTATCTTAGTCTCGTTCCGATGAGAAATGCACTTCCTTTCCGACTGCACGCCTATGTTCCTTTAATGGCCCGCTAAAACTTATGGTTCGCTAAAAGTCAATCCCTGGCATCCAGACCTGAAAACACTGACCAAGGATAAGTAATGCCGTGCTCTCTTCTGATATCGACGACCACCACTGCTTCACAATTTGGGACAAGGTTTTCCCTCTGTCGCTGGGATCAATAGAAAAACGTCACTAGTGAACGATCTCGCCGGCGCTGTCTCTCCCCGTTTGTCGAAGCCTTTGGCTCGCAGCCTACTATCATCAAGATCTCCTACCTGTGGTTGAAGTCCCGAGATAGGACAGGAGTACGATTATTCTCTTGCTTTTTTCAGTTTACGTATTGGCTGATGTTCGGCTCCAGAAAACCCAGTTTTATGTATGACGATTTCACGAAGCCCTAAACCCGGATGAAGAGGCAATGACAAACCATCATGTTAAGGCTATCTATCGATCCTCTCTATGCCCAGCGCCTTCGTAACTCTGTAAACCGACAACTTGATATCCTGCCTCTAAGTCAACCATCGGATCCTCTGTCCTGCAATGTGGATTGACATCCGATTGCTCATCTCTGTGCTCACTCTGATGTTCCTCGCTAGGAACGGTATCTCCAACATCCATCAGGTGCTCTCGAAGAATGGCAACTGTGCGAGCTTGGTCTTCGATTGTCAAGAGAGATCCCTCGCCGAGGGAGGCACGACTCCCTTGGAAAAGATGAAGTAGACCGTATACTGATAAGGGTTTCATACCTAATCCAGAAGGTGTGAGCGCAATGCTAGCATGAGGGTTGAAGAGATAGCATACCGAATAAGACTAGGAGAAGGGAACAACCAAAAATTAATGCGAATATGCCATTCATGACTGTCCATAGACCACCAAGTATGGAGGCACCATGGAGAATTGTGAACTCTTTAACGTCCCGTGTGACTGTTTGAGTGCCACGTATTAAATCTATGTGAGGAATGTAGACTTTCACAGAAGAGACCCTGTCGCCTTGAATGGGCGGACTAGGATCAGGRAGAATATGATCRAAAGGAAATRTCCCCTGGTTTTGATACTATGTCGATTGTTAACTCAAAAATCAAAGCATTGAGCTTGTGCTTGCTACCTTTTGGAGGTTAAACGCGGCTAGTTGACTGTCTTTCAAAGTCTGTCTATGCGCTCCAGTGATGGTCGCGTAAAGGTGAAGGTTTGGCAACAAAGGAAGTGATGCCATTGCCCTGATGTAGTTTTCAGGCTCGCCTAGGTTCTCTTCTGAACCGCCGTCTTTTTTGAGTCCAATTGCTATGTCAAACATTTCTTCATTACCAATTCCACTCGTCACGGGAACCTTTAAGCCAGCCCCGAGAAAGCTTTCTGCAGCCGCTGTGTAGTTGACCGTGATAAGCAGCTGGCTGGGAACATTTCCTGGGAACCTGTTGCGAAAAGATGAATCCTTGCCATAGCAAAATTCTAATTCGAAGGCGGTAGAGTTGACGCATTTGGCAAGGTCTTCGGACCCTAGCCGACTCAAAGTACACCTGTATAAAACTTTTTCCGAAGGGTAGCTACCGACCCAGGGATCCGGAGTGATATTGCATGGCTCCGTGATATACGTACCACTTCGGCCACCCGAGACCAACAAAGCTTCGGAGAGCGTGACATTAACAGCAGCACAGATAGCTTTTGCGTTGTAGAACGGACTACTCTAAGGATTAATCTCCTGGTAAGCACTTTCAGTTTGAGACTGTATTCAATTCTAAAACCTTACTATTGCAATTGTCCATGGTAATTTTCCCGCTGAATCAATCACTGACCTAAAATATTCTAGTGGCCCACTGGTATACTGGTATTCTGAAACGGGTGTTAAATCCTGTTGCGAATAGAGTGGCTGGACAAGAATGAGGTCGTAAGCAACAATCCCAAAGAGTATGACAAAACCGGCTGCTGAGAGACCACGGAGAGTGCGTATTGAGAGCCCTTCTTGCCTTCAACCAATGAGAATGGCTCAACCAGAGCAAACAGAATTCTCACCTATATCTTCTTCGAAAAGCATTATCACCGAACAGCAATCGAATCAGGTCGCGAAAAGCGTCTCTTAGCTTGCTTGAGATCGGAACATCATAGGCCTTGATATGCACGAGCCACACATTTGTCTTCAATGCTTCAAGTAAATTCCGAGATTCTTGAAAAAGGAACAATAGCAAGCACAGTAGCATGATGAACATGAATATAATCAAGGTCGTCCAACAGATGTCAAAAAAATCAGCCAAATAGATGATGTCCCGCAGTAATCTCTTCTTAAGAAGCCATATCGCTGATACGACAATTGTGTTCAATATCTTCAGATACAAATTTCCTGCTGAATACTTGAGAGTATACGTACATCTACTGATTTCTGCCAATAAAAGGCAGCATTCACACCAGAGAAGCCAATATTTTCGGAAAATCTTGCTGAAGACGCCCTAGAGTACGTTCCTCCGACTGCCTCTGATTCATTGGGCTCCTTGTTCCACTGTTGAGGCCTCTGTGGGGCCTACTTCAGTCGAAGAGTCCTCTAATATTTCAGCTAGTGTAGCATACAGAGCTGTAATAGAATGGCCGAATCTGAGTTTAGACATGCATTTTGTCAAAACAACTACTGCCCAGAGAAAGGGCCAACGCTATGCCAAAAACTGGTGAACAATATCAGCAACATGGTCAAGCAAACACATTGCAACAATCCTAGGACTCACTCGCAGCGACGAAGTTGATCAGCCGTAGTCTTCACGGTACGAAACACGGGCTTGCCCCCTTCAGTTTTATTGAACACCATTTCCTCCAGGTTATCTTCATTCCACCGTGGCCATTTCGGAACTGTGTTAGACGAGTCCCATTTCACATTCGGGTCTTGATAGAGCACGAAATTCATAAACGCCTGGCTGAAATTGTTGATGAACTCAGAATTGTTGTATGGTGGAGTTGTCCCAGCTATCGCGCTGAGTGATTGTGTCAACGGAGATGAGTTGAGAATTGTAGGCTTATACGCACGTTGGGAAATAGTAAACGATGTCATCGCCGTGAAACGCGGGTGCAATCGCGAATTCTCCCTATATCAGATTGATCAGGATGTGCCTAGACGTGATTGAAGGTGCCCACATACCTTGAAACCTTCACCCTTGAACGCTCGAAGCAAGAAATACGTAGGGCAGACGAATATCGCTTGGCGAACATTCAGGAAGAGATTGAAAATAAAATTTCCCTACTCACAATCGCCCATGATAGCTCGTGCTTGATCAATGGGTGGTCCTTGGTTAGCGTATACGGCTGTTCCCGCAGCGATTTGCTCCTCCGTAAATGTTGGGAAAAGATTCGCTAGGTATTCGGGCGTTTGGACTGTATCAGCAGTCCTGTTGTCAACAAAACCTGGGTACCATCCCTCGAATTGATTTGTAACGGCAAGGTAAGCAGCCTGTGGTTTTCTGAGTATGGACGACTGGCTTGTAAGCGATATACGTACCTTGTTGATCTTTCCCTCACGAATCATCTCGATGGGTCGCTTCCTGATGAGAGTCCCGTCCACGACGGGGTTCAGGCTCACAGTTCCGAAGAACAAGTTACTGGTCACGTTGAGATTGACCTGGTTCAAGACGTTGATGTCGACCTGGCGCAAGCAGTCTAGGTCGTCTGCTGATGAACGGCATCTAGGAATTAACTAGTAAGTCTTGATTCGTCGTTCACGGAAGGGCGCGAGCACATACCCTGACTGCTCGACCACCTCTGCATAAATTTGCTGATCTGGCTCGGCAACGATAACGAGATAGATATTATGCGGATAGCTTACCTCGGGAATTCTATCATTGAACGCGTACTGCGGCGGAAGGTACGTAGAGCCCGTGATCGCTCCACGAAAGAGTGGGGGTTGCGTGTTTCCATCGTCCGCTATTAGATGTTGAATGACGGAACCGGCACCTGAAAAAGGATTAGATAGTGTATAGAAGTAAAAATAGAGGAAGGAAGTCGAACTAACCAGCTGACTCTCCCCAAATAGTGACTTTCTTAGGATCACCTCCGAATTTACTAATCTGCAAATCGTGTCAGAGATGCAGTTTTCGGGAGTTAGGGAAGAAACTTACATGTTGCTGTACCCATTGCAAGGCAAATTGCTGGTCAACTGAGATATACGGCATGAGTTTACTTCACCTATCTGAGATCCGGCAGTGACCACTTACGCAAACCAGCATTCAATGCACCTCCATCTCGGACCTTTTGGCTACTGAGGAAACCGAAGATTCCTAGCCTATATTGGATGATCACAACCACAGCTTGTCCTCCTGCCTGGCGGATGAGATCGTCCCCATCGAACATGAAAGCACTCCCAAGGCCATAGCCGCCTCTGAAGTGAAGAGTTGATGACTGAAGAACGTAGCGTAAAGGAAACACTAACCCATGTATCCAAACAACAACTGGTAGATCCTCCTTCTCGGAGGCGGGTGTAGCGATGCTAAAAAAGTTATATAAGGGAGGGCGAGGTAGGTAGAGTTCAGTCTTACTTTAAGAAGAGACAGTCTTCGGATGGTGGTGGAGCACCAGGTATTTGGCGGCGGGAATGACTACTTGCTTGCAGGAAAGGAGAGACGGGTTGTGTCCCTAGAACGCCCTGCCAGCATATACTGGGGAAATCGTTGGCCAATTGGACCCCAGGAGTGCTCTGAGGATGCTGCGGTTCCCTCCAACGAAGTGTGCCTTCATATGTGGGATGTCAGTAACGCGTATTCGCTAGAAAGAGCGCAAATGCAGTTACCAGTTGGAGCCGCTGCATATCGGATACCTAGAAATTCGAGATTTCCCGATGCCTTGTTTACCGCTCCCTTATACTTTGCATAACCAAGGTCTACAACGGTGGTAGGCCGGGCAGCAAGCGCTACCGTAAACGTGGCTAGAACGCTATAACAGAGCGACACCAGCATAAAAGGCGAGCTGAGGAAGAGAAGAATGAGAAACGGCTTGATGGCCTTGAAGCCATTTTATAGCGCACCTTTGCCCAGCTTTCGCTGCGTCGCCGAGTCTCTCGGGCTGGAAGAGTCACTTGTGTAAGTGACGGAACCGAGCTCAAGCTAAACGCAGTCCTCCTCTCAAACGACTAGTCCCCAGAAACCCGCCTTCTGATCCGTGCCTGATATTGCATTTCTGGTGGGGCGATCTTGAGAGAAGCTTGCACTATGTGAGTTGGAGTTTGGGGCCGCGGCGTTGACGGTTCCATAGCCAATCTCAGAGTCAGCGAGAGTCTCGGTGGGACATTGTTGACTCAACCTGAAAAGACGCCGAAATCCACGCTCCGACCTTGGCGGAATCGATGATTCTAATCCGAAGACCTCGTATGCGTAGCTCCAACTGTTCAGATATGCAATGTGCATACAGCTCATGAGAAGCTGTCCGAGCACCAACGAGACTTCGAGCCTCGAACGTTTGAGAATGGAGAAGAAGCCGAGTGTAATAGGTCTGAAGGAAGGGAGATCGGTGAGGCAAATCAGCCCCCTAAACCCACGAAAATCATTAGCTCTCCGATGTGATTCGAGGTTCGAAGCTCAGCACAATATCTCATATCGATGCCGAGTGGAGAAATGAGAATACCAGCCAATGGATAATGTTGACATAACCGGGAGTCTTTGACATACCGGGCATCAATGCATCGTGTCCCAGAGCTTGTGCTGGAAGGAACTACCAAACAAAAGACAAACAGAGCAGTTTCCAACAGCTCCCTCAGCCATCGATGGTCGATTGGTCGCCGATTCACGTCTTCGTGACTGGGTATACGCTGCTTTCATAGCCGCTGCTTTACAATGGATCTACCAGGCTCAGCAAAACTTCAACCACAGGGCTCGGGTGCAATAGGTCCTTGAACATTCAGGCGGTAGCTCACTCCTTCGTATATCAGTTGGCCGCCTCTTTCCATGGCGCATATCTATAGGCTCTTGAACGTTGATCCTCTTTGGGTCCTGCGCCTGCCACTGCTGCCGAACTCACCCAGGCGACACTGTCTACTTCATACTACTTTACGGCTTCATTGGCTTCAGTCCCATTGTGCAGTCCTTTTTCGCGTAAGTCCGCCTTCCTAACCCTAGGCGCGTTCACTGGGGCTCAACGTGCTTATTGACATCGTTCTAGTGTATTTCGAAATCATCTGCCTCTGCGCGAACTCCTTATTCACATCAGTGTGCGTCCGGACTTTCGACTCTACGCGTGTTGGCCTTGAACGTGGTGTCTTTTTTTATTGTAGTTTGACTGCTTGGTAGTTGATTGTCTCCACCCATTCACGTTCCAAGTGGGCGTTGAGAATGGCTATCGTCTATCCATGTTGGCACCTACCACTCCAACACAAACGATATCGGTGCGTTGGACCAAGCTCCTTACCTTTTCGGCGTTCTGATATAATTTCAACTTCAGGGCCTATCTAGCTCATCGCCAAGGCGTGGACTGTGTAGTTACGCGGACGGCGGTCCATCGTTAGACCCTCTCTTGCATATCATGTAACTCCATCGCATTCCCATACAAAATGCATACTTGTTTCCCGGAACTCAATCTTCCCTGAGGTGGCTCCCCTCGAACTCGATGTCTATCGCGATCAACGGCACTGTCGTCGGGGGTCCGTCCGATCAACTTGCCGCTACGTGAGGGAGGATCATGAAGGAGGTTCAAGTACAAGAGATGTTGTCTTGGCGAGAGTCATTGCCGTCTTGCGCCATGAACATAGGCAACGATTCGGACGCTCGTATTGCGTGCGCCCTCATTATCTGCACTAACATTTTGGCTAATTCGGCTTGGGTCCTCCTTGATCAGATACCTCCTACGGCTTCATATGCATGACGACCTTCGACGACTTTCATGGCCAGACGTTCGAAGTTCGTCTATATAGGAAGATGCGAGTGCCAGCTCCGGGGCTTCAAGCACTTGAACCCTGGCTCTCGTAGTGGCTTGGTCCTTGAACCCACACTTCCTGGCCTTGTGAACTAGGTGAAAACCCAGGTCGACTGTGCATCATAACTTGTTGATTTGTTCATCCATGATGCCTGTTGCCGCATTTACTGGTCCTGATACGAATTAAGATGCTGACTATTTCGGGAATTCTCATCTTCTGGGTTGCGGGCACAATATGATGTATCTATCACTGCATTTCTCATCAAGAATCAGCGAACAAAATAAGCCATGGGTATCTTCTCAGCACTTGGGCTAATGGCTTCAGGGATTTCTGATTCTGGTACTTATGTGGTCCTGTGCTTGGCTTCGGTTAAACTGGCATTGCTCGTGATGGTACGGTAAGAAAATCCTGGAAGCGACTAATGAGGCACCAGATAGCTACGGAAGATCTAATGAGGCGGGGTATCCTCCATGGCGCGGACTCGCCCTGGCTCTTTTCGCCCGATCGAGAGGACTCAGTAAATTTAGCGTCTGACTTGCCAGCTGGAGAGTTCTCCGTATCAACCATTAGTTTAGTTCCTCAACTGAACAATACACATGATTCAAGTCAACAGAATATCAAGTACATTCATGGCACATTAGATACGAGATAAGAATGAGGAACTAGACGGGTGATTACAAAGACGAGAATCACAGACTTTCAGAGACCTAGAAGGAAAGACGGGCGCCTCGATGACGGGAGCTCCGAACGTTGTCAGCCTTTGCAGATAAGATAACCTTGACATTCGAGAGGTTACCCTCTTCATGGCTGACCAATCGGAGATCCCTACAGCTTATTGTAGTGTCCTGTTGGGGCAATAGAACTCTTGCCCTCTTCTGCGTCGCGATGGACCTGAACATGTGTCTCGAGTTCAATGAACTGTGACGCATGACTGAGTTCATAGTCTTGTCAACCTGGATATAACAACTTACAGCAGGGTAATTGCCTCCCCGGGAAGAGACCATAGAGTGTTCAGGAATAATTGAGTTCTGACGCATCCCATGAGAGTCAGTGGAGTCTGATCACAAAAGTAGAATCCCGATTATTTACCTGCTGACCACTCCGATTTCTAAATGATAATGTACCGTTTGAACTTCCTGCTACTTTTGGGTCACTCCACCACCGTCTGGCATTGAGAGTAGATATAAGAGAGTTTGTATACAGCTTTGAGAGACCAAAAGCAAATATAAAGTACATTGATAGGAGCTAAAGTTGAGGCATTTGAGTTTATACCCCATAAAAAAGCTGCAGTATCCTTACAGGTGCGAAAGCGCAAAGAAGAGCATTAGTGATTGCACAAATTGAAGTGACAAGGCCAGTTTGCACGGTGACTGGTATATTACGCGCGTTAATCTTGGTCAAGGAGGATATTCCCAACAACTTACGTCTGATGATCTTATTTACAGTCGTGTTCGTTTCCGGGATACTCGACTTCCGGGAAGACTTTCAAAAATTTAGCGCTGATTCATGTTTCTCTGAGTTAGCCTCATACGCACTAAGAACCGGACCAAAGCGATTGTGATGATAGCATCACAGACTGCGGAAGACACAAACCACAAGTTGAGTGACCATTCGAGCTTACGGAATCCCTCAAATGTTGACACAATAAGGATATCGACACTAGATGCAATGCCTCCGACTTCGAAATTACTATCAGTGTCATCACACCATGAATAAGACTGCGTCAACGTACTGAACGCGGCTAGGGAAGTAAGTATGATCACTAAAGGTATCCACTTCGACCGCCCTAGAATCAAGATACGCCAAGCCATGAAAAACTGCACGGGTGTGGAGAGGAGCACCTAGTAGTCATCATTTAGCCTGGAATTTTCTCCTCTCCTTTTTGAGATAGAAGGGCGGTTTACCGTCACTACAGGACCTTGAGAACAATTGTTCACTAGTCAATATTCGCTACCCCAGTACACAAGAAGCTCACTGGCTGCCAGCACTGTCCGATAAATTATTCAGCGGTTCCAACACAAAGTGCCGAGTATACTAAATTGAACTCACACTTAGGATATCTTGACACAGCCCTCTCAGTACCTAAATAGCCCTCAGAGGTTTAGATAACGGTATCATTTGAGTTCAATGCATACCTGCAAGAGTGATGAGAGGACCGTAGATCATAGCAAAGTCGATACCAGTCATTATCGTGTCTGTGATCAGAAGGTACCAAACCTATAGAACCAGTATTGAGCTCTCCGCATCTCATAGTTAAGAATACCTACAAGGAGCTGGATCCGTAGTGGATCGCTTGAACGAGTCAGCTACGCGGTTGAACCTGGTGAAAATGCTTCCTGCTTACGATCGTTGATATGATTGAAAGTAAAGGAAGGCCTGTAGAGCAATCAGCCTCAGTTGAAGGGTGGATGCGCAAAGTCTGCTGACTTGTACAACGAGTATCTATAGAGAGTTATCTTCTTAACCAATTGTGGCTGAAATTCACGGTGAAAAAGACGAACCCCATAAAGTATAGCCTCGAACAAGACGCCAAGTAGTACAGGCCCAAGACTAACAATAACATAATTATTATTGCCAACGACCTACAATACAATTGCACAACTCACTTGAACTTCTCAGTCATAGTATGAAAAACTGGTGGGGGTGAAAGGGAAAGGAGGATTGTTCTTGAGCTCCGATGTGAGTGTGGACTCGTCCTAATAAAGGCTCCTCATGTAGTAGGTGCTATCAGAAACAAGCACCTTTCTTAGGTGAATTTTCTCAGAATTAACCACAATAGACGACGCTTCGATAACGCTCTGATGGATGTGGATATTCGGGCGCTGTGTGATCAAATTGAACTTTAGTCCTATTCCAAAGGATTCGACACTAGGTCAAAATCTCGATAATAACATCTTGGGTATTGGAACATCATTAATGACATGAGTGAGTGTTGCTGGTGACTTTCCTGAGTAGCTTGTTGGCAGTCTCTCGCTTGTGATGCTCTCAACCAGTGGCTGGAGGTATTCAAACCATTTAAACCAGTGCCGGAGCAAAACTTTATTGCAAGGGTCAGAAAATTAGACGTTAGCTCCCTCTTACGAGTCCCAGACTGAGAGCGAGATCAGTGTGCACCTCATTAGGTGATCTACCATAACCGACGAGGTAATGATCGGACCTCGATGCAACATCAAATGGAGACCATATGCAACATCATGATCATGTTGACACTATTTAGAGACTTCTGCTGCCACTAAACATGAAATAAAATGTCGAAGTATGCCTGCAGTATAGCATGCAAGGATTGAAGGAGTATGCCAACGGTCTATCATGCAATGAACGAAGTTGTGGGTGCTGCTGTAGACAATATCAGCAATCAGAATGCAAGCAACATCATAAGAGGTGGGTAGCTTTATAGCATTACTTCAGCTCTGAGCTCACTGGTTCTTGCTGATGAAAAAAGTGCATCTTTGATCATCTATCAGCAGTTTCCATAGTGCACTATTAACACATGAAGAAATCAGGTTTCGTCATGCCAGTGCTTAGTCCCATAGAGTGATAGAAAGCACTGAAATGTGCGCGGCCAATTTGCAACTGTGCGTAATGTTCGGGAGGGTGGCTGAGGAATAACACGAAAGAGGAACCCAGACGGGTCACCAAGCTTTTCCCCATTTGGTTCATTCCGCATGTCCGAGTTCTATTGATATGAAGGTTTTTTTAAAAGAATCTTAATAGGGAATGGTGGGACGGAATTTAGTGATGATGGATCTCGAAGCAATGACGCTGATGAAGACGAAATCCGAAAAAAGTTGATCAGGCGGCAGACTAGTATGATAATTATTCCTTAGTCTTGGATCATAAGTATCTGCAAATTGTAAGCGGGGAATCAGAGACTTAGCGTGAACGACGACTTCGTGATATCAAGTTCCGCTCCACTTGATTATCATGTGTCGTATTTTCATCTGTCCGAGTCTCTGGAGCTTCTAGACTATAGGCCAAGTTTGATCCAAGTTATTGCGATGGTTGGCTCCCTAACACAAATATGGATCTCTGGGAGAGGTATGCCTGAACATGCATAGTTTGGACACCTCTAGATACGATGGCATCGGTTTATGCTAGAAGAAGAGATTCAGCGAAAGAGACGACCTATCCGGATGTAATCAAGGAGTCCGTTCAGATTAGTCTAAACAGTTTTATGATTAGTCCGTTAGAGCAAACTTGAATTGCACCGGAAGCCTTCCCATGAAAACTGGATAATATGACCATCCTCCAACCACCGAAGCTGCTTGAGCCGCTTGGATGCATATCTTCGTCGATCAGCGAGCGAAGAGTGTCAGCGACACGGGCACAAAATATAACAACTTGGGGATCATTCATTCCGACTTCCTTCTCATAAATAGTTTTGAGATAATTTTGTGAACCACGTGGAGTAGCAGAAGGAACGAAAGGTACACTGAGGATGGAGTGGGCATAAATCGCCCAGAAAATAGGAGCAGTGGTGGTGGAAAGGACAAGCAACTGGAGCGGTAATGACATTTGATTGGTCTAATATTTGCCTGGCCACAACTAAGATTCATTGCTTCAGGACACCAGTCTTGAATTGATCACAACCGCACAGTTATTGGTTTGACGATCAATAATGAATTTGCCATGGAAATCTGAACTCAAATTTAGAGAAATTTCTCTAAATTCATCTCAAGTCTACTCTACCCTCTCTCACTTCGAATTTACTCTCAGTTTTTATTTCATTTTCACTCGTTTTGACGTCGTTTCGGCTCATCGAACTTCCCTATCGGTCTTGAAGGCCAGCGGCAGTTGGATTCAGCCGCGCTCGCGTTTTTATTTTGTCGCTAGGAGACTTGTCTTCTCTTCAACAGATATGAGGTCGCCTTGTAATGGTTTCTGATGCTCATCTGGATGATGCGGAGCAGACGGGCGAAAGTGAATGCGCGATACCTATCGAAAGTCACTGCCACTCCCTCAGGGATAGATGAAGTGACAATCCATGGGCGAGGTTTAACCGAGGCGTGTTATCCACGAAGGCCGAAGACGGCTTCTCTGATCTTATTAAGAAGACTCGCCAGGCAACATGGGCAGATTATAGTCGTAAAGTAGTCAAAAACGCCTTTGCCTCCTCCCATCCCATCCTCTCTCTCTCCTTGCCGACAACCTGCCCCCTCCTGATTTCCTCTTCGTCAACCTTCTTCCAATCCTCATAGCCCGTCACTGCCCCTTCCTCGATCCCCTCCTCAACTTCCCTCGGCACCCCATCTAAATCAATACTCTCATCTTCATTCATCACAGATTCATACATCAACTCTTTCGGCTCCACTCTCTCCCTATCAGGCAACACATCACCCAAGATACAATCCGCAGCATCATACGCATTAAGCATAGTGGACGCCAAAACACCTTTCGCACCAGTTGCCGCCCAACCTGATGCATAGAGGTTTTTAAGTGCTGTTCCCGAGGTCGATATTATTCGTGGACCGAGGGTACGTAGGTGTCCTAAAGATGGGTCGTAGAATGATGATGTAGGCTCGGAATGGAATCCTAGTGAAGTGACGACGAGCGATGTCGGAAGTGTCGTTGTTTCGCTCGTAGCTATTGCGCGTTGAGTTTTCGGATCAACGATTGTGTGTGCGAGAGATAAATGAGCCGTGGATGGGTCGTCTGGAGAGACGGTGAGTCCCGTTGGGGACCTGTAAAAATCTAGTGACCATGTTTTGGGAGTGGTGCCGAAGGGATTTTTTGACCCTGTGCGAAGAAGCTGGAGAGTACGTGTTTGTGGACGAGTGACTTTCATCTCGGGTGAGGGGGTGATAATGGTTGGATCGATTGGAACCATGGATGAATCGGGGAGATTAATGAGCTCGCGAAGCTCTTTGGTTGTAAACGCAGCTTCTAAGGGCCCACGACGAGCGATTATAGATATGTGTTTCACCGTGGAGCGGAAGAGGACATCTAGAACGGATTTCGGGACGTCGTATTGCGAAAGGGTGGATACGGGCGTAAGAAGCATCCTCGCAACGTCCAAAGAGACATTTCCATTGCCAATGATAGATACGTGAGAAAGCTTGTCCAGTGCGGGTGGCGGTGGTTTATTCGGATGTTGGGTATACCAATGGACTAGTGAAAGAGCGGGAATACAGTGAGTTGAAGGTGGGAGGGACGAGTGAAGAGTTGGGAGTGTGCAGCCTGTTGCGAAAAGGGCGTGCGAGTAGTTCTTGAAAATTGATGTCAGAGGAAGATTTTTAATATGTGGAATGGGCGTTATTGCGTCTCCGACGTTGATATTTCCGAAGAAACGGAAGCGAGGGTCAGTTGCTGTTGCGTCGAATTTGTGCGTGCAGTTCTGGAGAAGACTTATTCAGAGATAAACACTGGTATGAAGATTTGTCTGCTTACTTTGACTTCTGGATGATCTGGTGCAACACCGTATCGTACTAGTCCATGCGGAGCCCACAGTCTGTCAAAAAGATGGACACGGACTGGAGGAGACGTTGCGGCATGAGGGACCAGAGAAAGAATCCTCGAAGCAACATAAAACGCCGAAGGCCCTGCGCCAATGACAGCCAACTTCAAAGGTTTGAGCGCCATTCACTCCGCATATTATTCTCGAGAAGAGAGAAAGAAAAAGGAATGGAGTTTGAGCCGGGTTAGAGTAGATCGAAGTAGAAGGACGTGTTGATCCGCGAAATGAAAGCCGGGATGAGTCAGAGCTTGCATCGGAGGCGATAGACAAACAAAGTCGTCACCGCACCGGCCATCAAACTGTTCTAACTCCGGCTACATTCAACGACACATTACCTCTCTTTCTCGCTTCGCATCATCACATTCCGCACGACTTCGATGTTTAGAACACTATGTACTCGACTGAAGCGCTCAAGATGCTCACCTTGGACCATGAAATCGCCAACTAGAGGACTTCAAACCACAACAATACGATGGTCTCATCCGCGTTACCAACGGTTCTCGGACCAGGAAACCGGCGGCTCAAAATCACATCCGCTAGATTGGAGACGTTGGGATCCAATAATGAAAACTGGAGCCGTGCTAATTGTTGGAGGGGGTACCTACTATGTCGCACAGTGCGCACTCCTTTTACTTTGAGTCCGAAGGCTCCTATCAACTCATGCACAAGTCTGGAACAGGTCCCAGAAACTGGTCGTTGGAGATTCATGAACACCAGTATGCAGACAGAAGCTGAGGCTAGTTCATCCAACCCCGTTTCAGCTGATATGAGCCTGATTATTAGCAGCTAGGCGAAGCAGCCAACAATCAGATGAAAGCACAGTTCCGCGATAGAATCCTTCCACCAAATCATCCACTGTCCCTCCACGTCAAAAAGGTTGTTACGCGGATTCTACATCACTCCAATCTCGGAAAGGTGAAAGGAGGAACTCCGGCTTCCATTTCGCTCGAAAGTTTGTTCGGCGGTGTCTGGACTCCGGAGGACGATTATCCAGCTGCCGGAAGGCCGATATATGGACCTGAGAAGGAATGGGACGTCATTGTGATAAACGACAAGAGAATAATTAACGCTGCTGCCGCGCCTGGCAAGTGTCAGTTCCCTTGACCTCGTCTCATCACTCACCCCAGATCCTAGGTATGGTTATGGTGTTCACTGGAATCCTCCCAGTTTGTAAAGACGAACAGGGCCTAGCCGCCGTCTTAGCCCACGGCAAGTTTTCCTACATCACCCCTCTCCTGAACACCTTTCCTAACCGTCCCGTCCCCTTTTTTCCAGAAATCGGCCACGTGGTAGCCCGTCACTCAGCCGAACGAGTGTCCTCGCAAACAGTAACGACGGCCTTACTCCTCGTCCTCCAAGCATTTGGGCTGGACTACCTTTTTACGAGACCCTTACATACATTTCTCCTTGAGCTTCCGAATTCACGAACACAGGAGCTGGAAGCTGATCTTATTGGGTTGAGGTTGATGGCTAGGGCTTGTTATAACCCTAGAGCTGCGCCTGAGTACGTGCCAATTCAGGTGGAGATGGCAGCCTGCTTATTATGCGTTTAGGATGTTCGAAAGGCTAGCGAAACTAGGCGATAGAAAAGTCGATTTCTTCGATACCCACCCTTCTTCCGAACGCCGCGTTAGAGTTGGTCCCCCGCCCGTTCTCCCCACATTTACACAATACTGATGCTTTCATAGAAACTGGAAGAAGCATTACCGGAAGCATACACGATATTGAATGGGAACCCGCAATGTGAAGCGATGAGAGAACAGCTGGAGCGGTTTAGAGAACGCGAGGTGTCCATTAGGGACGATGCAAGTCTAGAGATTTCGTGAGAGTTCGTGTTTGTATTTTCCGTTCAACTAGAATCAAATTTATAGATGGATCGATGATCAATATTTCGCGAACCTCCTCGTCCTTCTGGATGTGTTTATAACGCCATGCGTGAGGGCAACTCAATTGGCTTGACGCGACGGAGCTTCCTACGATACACTGAGTTACATGGCATGAACTGTTCAGAACCATGACCTGTCCCGTTACTCCCCCTTCAGCTTTTCCGCCAGTTCCTTAGCCTCCGTTTCCAACATACCACATGTGTGGATTAATTTATCTAGAGCTTCGCCTGCAACCTGCCGGTATCCCCTACGCTCCTCGGTACTTCTGAAAATCCCGAAAGGGCCCCAACGCCTTGTCGAATGAAAAGTATACGCGACATTTCTGAACCACTCCGCTGGAGGAACCTGCCATGGAGTAGCCAAAGATGTCGATCGAATCAACCGCTTTACTCTTTCCCGTGAGTCTTCGTACTCCTCGTCATGCTTGTGCCCATCTCCTCTCCTATTTTTCTTTCCTCTAGTAGCCGTGATACAGGCAAATCCAGCAGGAAGAATACCATCATGATCCTGAAAGGCCCCTTTGTTTTGCCACCACCACGCCTCGCCTTCATATTGACATATAACCTCCTAGAAAACCTTCCAGTTCACTGAGACCGAGCCCTTAATTCTAGGACCACGCATGACAAACACCAAAAGGTTGACGCCGTCGGAGAGACTCTGAAGGAGTCTGTAGAGTTGGCATATGGCGTCTGCTCGCGGTAAACGGCCGGCATCTCCTCCATCAAGACCAGCGGTATCCCACAGAGTCACTGGTTCTCCGAGGATGTCGGCATCGTAACCGCGACTCTCGCTCGTGAATCCTCTTGCACCGCCTAAGGTGCTAGCGGCATTCGCGTCGTTCGAGAGCGTGTTGACGACACTACTCTTTCCGCCGCCGGACTCGCCGAATAGGATGATGTTGGACCAGGCCATTGGAGGTCGGGGACAGTGCGTAAGTGGTCTGAAGTTGGGTGGATTGGGCAGATTGGAGTATAAATAACTTAATGGCTTGTGATTCCAGATCATCCTTAAGTCGAAATTCATACATACAGGTAAGACTTAACAACACCAGCCATCAGAACCAACCCAGCAACCTTGCCCGTACCGATTCCCTCTTGTTATGCAACCGTCACGACCCCGTGCTCGGGACACCAACCAGCTCTATCAAATGCCGAATGCAGGTCATACAAGACAGTGTCTGAGAGGCTAGAGCGGTCTTAACCCATGGTTCGTGCTCTTCCCTCTACCGGCCCTCGGAACACCTCTGCTAATTACTGCTGCTATCTGCCTTTTTTTTCTAGTAATTGGCGACGTCGTAACACTTCGCTCACTCAAACGAGTATTCTCATAATCAGTACCAACGGCGTTATTTATTATCCTCCAAGGGCTCGGCGGGGTAAATCAGGTTCTCAGTTCTCCAACGAAAGCGTCTCCCTTGAACCCCGAATTCGCGGACACGGGAATTGGAAGTAACTGAGATCGATTGCCAGGGCCGCTACGGCCTGAAGCTACGCCTGAGTACGTGTTCTTTTGGAGGGCGTTGACGTTTACTGATAGTGCGCCTAGGAGCTTTGCAAGACGGGCTAAACCTTGTATTATAAAAGTCATTTTTCCGATACCGCTACTTCTTCCCAATGTCATATCAGGGTTTACTTCCAGCACAATTTATCTCATTTACATAATGCTGATGTGTTCTTGAAATCCTAGAAATTCGAGGACGCATTATCAAATGCGTTTACGAAACTTGAAAGTCATCGACGTGAAGCTATTGGCCAATGGTTGGATGGTTTGGGGAACGTGGGTGTCGATTAGGGATTATGTCAGTCTAGTTTCTTGTGAGACGTCGCGCCTTGTGTTGTGTGGTTGGCTGGGATGACGATACTCAGAGTCGTTGGCCTTCAATCACTATCCGGAATGGGACTAGCGATACTGCAAGCCTCCGGAACTATCATTTTGACGTTTCAAGCGCCCTTTCTAAACCATCCAAAGGTATGCATTCAACTTTGTTCTGCGTGCTTAAATCGAATGACGTATATTTGGTCAGGTAGACTCGCTTCACGACTGACAACAAAGAATCTTTACAGAGCATATTTCCAGAGACCGATATACGAGTCCAATGAATCTCATTACTTCCCCTTCAACTTCTGCGCTAGATCCTTCGCAACTTCTTCCGGCATTCCACATGTGTGGATGAGCTTGTGCAAAGCGTCGCCGGCGACCTCCTGATACTCCTTATGCTCAATCGTCTTCGTGAAAATCCCACAAGGATCCAAGGATTTTGTGGAATAAGTAGTATGCACGATCGTCTTGAACCACTCCGCCGCAGGAACGCGCCATGGAGTAGCTAAAGAAGTGGCTCGAATCAACTGCCGAACTCTTCCTCGCGAGTCGTCATACTCGTCGTCGAATATGTGTCCACCTCCTCTTCTAGCCTTTCCCCTCGTGGCGGTGATACAGGCAAACCCTCCAGGATATATATCATAATTTTGAAAAGTCGCCTTATTATTCCACCACCATGCATCCATGTTATCCTCTTGCTCCAACCCAGTGATCACAATCGCGATAGGAACCTTCTTCTGACAGATAACCTCCCGAAAAAGCTTCCAGTTCTGAGGAGCGGAAGCTTTAACTCTCGGAGCTCGCATGACAAACATCAAGAGGCTGACGCCATCGGAGAGCTTGCGGAGGAGAGTGTACAGTTGAACTATAGCCTCCGCTTTGGGAACTCGACCAGCGTCACCTTCATCGAGACCGGCTGTATCCCAAAGGGTCGCTGGTTGACCGAGTACATCGACGTCGTAGCTGCGAGCTTCGAATGTGCAGCCTCTCGCGCCAGCGGAGATGTCAGCTGAGTTCTCGTTGGCCGAGAGCATGTTGATTACACTGCTCTTTCCGGCACCGGACTCGCCGAAGATGATTATGTTGGATCGGGCCATTGACGATTGATGTGAATGAGAGTGTGTCGTTGAAGCTACTTGACTTGCAATCAGGAACCTCCTTAAATTATGGGCATCAGACGCCTGGGTGAATTCTCTTTTGGAGTACTTTCGACTTATTCAAGCTGAAGTACAAGAAAAAATGATTCCTTCATTATTCTGGGCTTGAGACACGCCTACAGGTCCTGAATATCCAACTCCGTTACCGGTGCCACAATCCTGAATCAGATGTGATTCTGACGCTCTTCACCCTATCGCCCAATCATTGCTTTGCCCAGTGCTGGAAGTTGGCGGGGAACCTTGGGGAAGTCACCAGAAGTTAAGTTTATCGTGTACAAGGTTTGGCATTTTTCTTCGGATCAGACAAACACTGGTTCTTTTGAGTATAGSCCCAAAGGGTGCTTGCAGTCGCGCTGTGCTGTGTCTATTTGGTGCTATTCTTAGGTTCATTATGGGCTTTCAAGCTTCGAGGCTCCTCTTCTTTGCTGCGAATCGCCCTTATTTGGTTATCAAAGTGTTCGACTCAGAGTTCTTCATGCTGCGCATAGTCACCACAACCCTGAGTCAAAGTCCGACACCACACCTTAGACTTCCTGTTCTGTGACCTTTACAGCACCTCGTTCACGAGAACGGGTTCTTTAGAAGAGTGAAGCACCGCTGGGTCAAGGGGAGCTCAGTAGCTGTATCGAAAGTGCTATTTTGAGACCCAACGACGTCCCCCTTGGCTATGACGAAGGCACCCCAATGACTGTCCGTGGCGTAGGCACTACTACAGCCTCCGTGTCACCTGTAAATGCACTAATCTTGTTCAGTTCCTCGCTCACAACTTCTGGAAATGTAGATAATTACAGCTGGACTGTATGCATGTGAGTATTTATAGACTTGCCGTGTTGGGGAAACTTCCGATCTTTTAAGAGGATGAGAGTAGAACTTGAAGTATCAGTGAGTCCTCGAGCTTCAGTTGCATAATTTCCGTCACCCAGCACCAACGATGTTTCCCTGGTCCTCATCCCGAGGTAGCAACAAGGGTAAGGTAGCTGCAAACTTAAGGCAGTTGCACAATTTAAAGCTTTATCTCAACAAGGGACACACTCTGAGCCTTCAAACGGCCGTAGCAATCACCAGTCTAAGAGAGGATATCCCGTTGATCACAGTCTTGGACTCAGAGGACATTATACCTCGAGTCGCCAACCACATCAAGGCCTACCCTCGGATCCGCCATTTGGTATGTCTCTCATGGCAGCGCTAATTACATTATTGACGTATGCATTATTGAAGACACTCGCAAACAGGCTGGTGTTAGAGGTAAGTGAACCCTTACAAGGCCTTTTGTGGCGCTAACTCAGGTTCCGGCCCCAGATTCGGATGACCAAGTACAGATTACGGCAA
The DNA here is from genome assembly GCA_027627405.1 of Leucocoprinus birnbaumii. Taxonomy (NCBI): domain Eukaryota; kingdom Fungi; phylum Basidiomycota; class Agaricomycetes; order Agaricales; family Agaricaceae; genus Leucocoprinus; species Leucocoprinus birnbaumii. The sequence continues at coordinate 7,689 of JANIEX010000464.1, read as the reverse complement.
CCACCTCCCAGTCTCAGGCTCCAAGTCATATTGAGGGGGGCCAACAGCATGATGCCTCTGGAAACCCGGCATCATATCCTTCAGAGCACCCACAAGCCAGAGCAAGCCCCGATGAAGGTGACTATATTAGAGTTTCATTACCCTACGATACTAAACGACTTCTCAGGAAGTACCATGAATGTGTATCCCAGCATGAACGGTTCGCATTGCCCTTGGTCCTGAGCCTACCTTTACTGATGACCCGCCCAAAGCCGCAGATGGCTCCGTCCAGAGGGCTAAATGTCGACGTCGCGAGCCATCATCCAGAGGGCCCCTCTTTCGGAAGATGCAAAGCAATTCGCCTCGAAACATCGTAATATTCGGTGAGACTGGGACGGGAAAGAGTAGCTTGATCAACATGCTCGCCGACAATGAAGTTGCCACAGTCAGCAACCTCGCCGTCGGCTGCACCTTCGAAAGTTCTCCTTACCCTATCACTATCGACGGGGTCCCTTACACACTTTGGGATACTGCCGGACTCAACGAGGGCGACTCGGGCTCAGTTCCTGCTGAAACAGCGCTTCGCCATCTCAGTGACCTCGTGAGCAAGCTTCATGACGGGTTGAGTCTCCTCGTGTATTGCGTCCGTGGTGCCAGATATCGCGATATCATCAAAGTCAACTATGATCTATTCAAGGAGATCATCTGCCAGGGAGAGGTCCCTCTTGTGATAGTTGTGACGGGACTTGAGAATGAGGAATGCATGGAGGACTGGTGGCGCACCAACGAGAGTGAATTTTCAGGGAGGAAGATGAATTTCAATGGCCACGCCTGTGTAACGACAACCAAGGGGAAAAAGAATATGTTTGAGGAAGAGTACGAGGAATCGAAGGTGGTGCTGCGCGACTTAATCAAAAAGGAGTGTCCTCGTGAGGCGTGGGYRGTGAGTAGCGAYGCCTGGCTCCGAAGAATCACTGCGCGGATCGAGGAGTACTACGACGACTATAACGGGTACTCGACTTCTCCGGCACATGGTTTCTCAGGGCAGCTACCTGCTCCAAATTCTTTTAAGGCCTTCTTCGGCATGCTTTTGACCTTCACGGGCCGCCTGCTTCAGGGATAGTATAGTACTTTCCATTTAACATGTCATTTGTATCCTTTTTGTGCTCTTGCATTGATCGGGCGTTTATGGAAACGTTCAGTATATGTTTTTCCTCGTTTTACTGCGATTTTCGGATTTCCAAATTCAATCGGTCGTTTACCATGCTGATGGTCTTGGTCCTTGCATATAAATGAGAAGTATAGGACAGGACATGAAATAACAAAAGCATAGAAACTCAAACCGTGGATAAACCGCTGCGTGAGTATTTCGATGGAATAAATCTGCAGATGCAAGGCCCCGTAAGGCATATCAATCTTCCTTGCCGCAGCTATTTCAAGCCCTTATGGCGTAGTGGTAGCGCGTCTCACTTGTATGCCCATTGAGGTATAGCCATGAGAAGGTCCCTAGTTCAATCCTGGGTGGGGGCATCTTTTTGTATTGACTACTTGTATTTGTGGGAATGGTGGTCAAGGATCGGTCAAAGCATCATGGTAATTATGTTTTCTAAGACATCAAGAATTCGTCCAGCATTCTACGTATTTCCGTCAATCTTCCTTTCCTACTCCCCAACTCTCGTCGTTCTCGTTCATGATTGGGATCCTCGGACAAAAGGCTCTTTTCTGCACCTCTCCGGTTCATCTGCACCAGACTGCTGAAGAGGGTCGTCTCAAGCCCTGCTTTCAGTGCTTGCACTAGCTCGCGCTCAACCATAAGGAGCATTGTGTCCGAAAACCGCTGTGAAAGCCAAATCGTCAGCTTATGCCTGCCTCATACTTTAAAACTGCTCACCTCGGACGCGAATTGGAAATAAGTCCGTACCGTCGCCATCACGAGCAATTCATCTCGATACATACCGTATTCATCGAGTCTATAATAATATCCGTGTGAACATCGCGCTCGTTCTCCGTGAAAAATGCCATCAAAGACTCTCAGCCACTTCTCTCTCTGCTCCTTGAAATCCCCGCGTTGGCTGAAAAATGGCTGCTTCTCCACTTCGAGAAGTTTGCGAGCGGCGATTTCCATGTCTGTCTTCCGCTTCTCCAACTCGGTACGAGCATGGCTCCTGAGTGAATTAAATCACAGAATCAGCAACAACGGCAGTCAGTAAAAGAGGAGGGATGTTTACGTGACAAACAGCTTTAAGTTCCGATATCCAGAAAAATGCTGATCAGTTAGCTGCTCCACAAAAGAAGTAAATTCGGTAAAGATATCTTCAAAACACTCTTCCATGGGGCTTTCCCAGCCATCGAGGAAACGCTGGATGAGCCGCTCGTATGTTTCATACGGAACAAAACCCAGCAACTCCCAACCAGTACAGCTGAAGGGTAGTGATCAGAGTTCGACCATTCAAGTGCAACGGTTTAGTGTTAATGCAATTACTCACTCGTCGATGAGCCCTCTGATGGCTGCAACATCGTAGACGTTATCACCATCCTCCTCATTCTTCTGCCTAAATTCAGGACATGTGGCCATGATTTCTTCCCTCAGTTGCTCATAGCGCTTTCGACATGCTTGAGCAAGAGACTTGTCGGAGTGCCCAACGCTAGCTGTCCCGATTTGTCGTAAGAACTCATTGAGTAGTAATGTGATCTTGATCATTGGATCGCCTTGCGGAGCGGGCGGGAGCCTTGCCAGGCGCTCCATGCATGCTTTCAATTCTCTTTCAATTGCGTCCCGAAGTGATGGGAGGCTAACAATGTATTTAGCTACAATATCGAGGTAATCAATCAGATATCTGAGACGCTACTCACTTTCTTTCAATGAGCTGTACCAAGAGGGTGCTAACATCGCGAACGAGGTTGCCGACACCGAATCTACCTCTATGTGGTACCTGGCTCCAGGGTTGTGTGACATCGAAGTAATTAGCATTTGGGAGATTGTATGCTGTAAGACCCCTTCGCCGCATTTCGTCATTCGGTAGCCTGATACAGTAATAACCGTGCTGAAGGTAATCACGGTTGCCTGGATCGTTCTGCATTGTTCGCCTCCAGTTCTCCTGAGCACCTGTATTTCCTTCGACGAGGAGGTCGGGCTTTGTGAGCACAACTAGGTCAATAGAAGTCAGATAGCATTATAATGACAGCTAAACATTAGACCGCTGACCAATGGTACGAAGACCCTCAGGATCGGCGATTCTCGCCAACGTAACTGCACCCGCATTTTGAATGTCGTCTAAAATTCTCCTTCTAGCTAGGTCTGGCAAAAAGATAACCAACACTCACCAGTAACGGGTATGGTCACCAAGATCAACGTATTTTCTCCTTGAATGTGGAATCTAGAGAGGTTAGCGACCAAATCAATCGACTCCTGGTCCGCGTTCTGTATTAAACCTGAATAACTCAATCAGACCATAATGTAAAGCATGATCGAATAGCACAACTCACCAGGCAAATCAACAAATGATAAATCTGTCAATCCCTGGTCCCGAATGTCAATAACCACGGTATCTTCAGTGAACTTCCTCATGCCGGTTCCAGCCTCAATCGCTTGTGTAATCTGATCTCGGGATTTATTCAACCATTGGGATTTATCTGCGTCTGTGCTAAGGACCGCTGCTTGAGCTCGGCGAAGCCATAGTTCAACTTGGCCTTTGTCCGTGATAACAGGGCCAAAACGTTCGGAGTCAGAGAACTGACCAGCTACACCGGTTCGAAGGGATATACAACATGACCAGGTCCCTGGGACGCTGGACAAGGTACATTCCATCGGACATCTAGAAGCCAAAGAGTACTTATTAGTAAGCTGTATGATCAATGAGACGCTGGTACTCACCGGGTACAGGTTCCGCTATCTCTAGGGACGGTAATCTAAAGTTGAAGATTCAGTGAGTATCGCCAAAAACAGTTGGTGCATAAATCCACTGACCCCAGTTACAGCTTCAATGAGCGAGCTTTTCCCGGCTATAGGAGATTGACTTCAAAAATACGAATTATAGACATCCCGACAGTCTGACCTGATTGGCTTCCTATCACAACGATTTTAGGCAAGTCGAAGACGCTGTCGGCTCTGAAAGGCAAAATCAGTGAAACCAGCTCCCGAGGCCTTTTCTCTTAAATATTCACCCCAAGTTACGAAGGTCTCTCAAAAGCGCCATGAGAGCCCTACACTTTCTCGCATAATCCCCGTCGTGAAGGTCAGTTCCTCCATTACCAGCACGAATCTGATTTGGCTGGGATGGAGGCTGGCCGCCACCCGGAGGAGTACCTTGCTGATGCTGATGATCGCTGGACGTGTCACTGGTAGTGTTCGTCGAATTTCGACGACCACGATTGCGTCTAAAACTAGAAAACATTGATATCAAGAACGGGGATGTAGATGAGTAGGGAGGATTTCTGGGATATCCCTTCGGTTCAAATACTATCTCGTTACCGGCGCATAGAATAGCTTCTCGAGAAGGGAACAAAGGCACCGCGGGTCCGTATACAACAGCTCTTCTATATGCCTCGTGCATCAGCTTCGATAGTGAGCGTGGCGCCCAAGTAGTGCAACTTCATACTTGGGGGGATATGCGTGTACAAGATTTCGGGTATTGATACGTCGATAGAGTGTAGATAATCAGGGGTCTATGACTTCCTTGCCCACATGCCATGAAAAGCTCGTGAAGATGGCAAGGCTTCTTGCGACGACGTTGGCCCAAGTTTTTTTTATGCTTCGTCAACCGCATGTCGAACTTCTGTAGGCATAGATGCTGCGGGCGCAGTAGCATCGCCATACGCAGGAGGCTGTTAACCATTCTCCCTCTGCATGTGGGCGTCGGTCGTAAATTCTTTCCCGCAAGAACAGGCGGAGTTTCGTGAACGTTCTTCACACTATCCACATGCGTAAATACCTTCGTTTCTTCTCCGACTTCGCATTGAGATCGGGATAAGCGAACGCCGTAAACCTCTGTTCCTCTTTATCTTCGTAAGTTTCGCGCGGTTGAGGCTGCTCGCCACAGCAGTCTTCAAGTCTTCAGGATCCGGTTTCCATCTCTTCGTAAGAGCTGTGGAGGGAGTTTTCGCCGGATTTCTCATCTCATTTCACCGGAAAGACGCTACCCTCTGGTGCGTCAACCGAAATGAATGTTCTATGATTGTGACTGCCCACCGATCTGTCAACGCGAAGGCGACTGATCTGGATAAGAATTTCTTGAACGAATGCTAAGAGACCGTTCACCTCTACATTTACCTCCTCACACAAAGCGGTTTTGGCCTTTTAATGGACGAGGCCCAGAGTATCAAGAAATCGATCTGGGAATTGGGATCGGATGACGATGCTTTCCACCGGCTAGCCTCGGAACCATGGCGATCGTAATGTGGGCTCGCTTGATGTAACTAAGTCAAGGGACGATAGAGCTCGACAAATGTGAAAATGTTCGCTGAATAGAAGACGCAAGTGACGTGAGTGTACGTCAAACATGGGTTGGGACAGTTCGCACCTAGCCACCACCACCAGACTTCTAGTCGACGTCGAGGTATTGTTCGTCGCAGGATCAGCGACCCGGGTAAGGTAGTCCGCTCAACAACGGACTATCGGCTCCTTTTACAACCTCTGCTCTGACCTTCTCAACGTTGTGCTCAGTAACTGTTGCGTAAGCCCGTAGTCGTCCACGTCACGCTCTCTGGCCGATTGGCATTTAGATCCTTGGGTGGAGATAAGTTCTGGAGTTGGAATTTCTAGGGAGGTGAAGACCGCTTTTGAAGAAATCTGTAATATTTTGTGCGATGAGCGACGAGTTCCAGTGGGACCTTCCTATTGTCTAAGAAGGCATACACATTACCTGCGACTAGCCTGTCAAGTCACACGTTTTCTGGTACCCCTTTCAACATTAGTTGGTCAGGGCACGAAATATTGGCCATTAGACTCACCAATAGACACACCCCAGTAAGTAAGCCTTTCCGTGAGCGACCCCGAACCGAGATGGCCTCGAGAGGAGTTTTGAGAGTGTCTGCACCAAGTACTTTTCGAAGGCCCCGGGAGATGATCCCCCACTTGCTGTCGGCAGTCGCTATAATAGTGGTAGGGTATCAGTTGAGTGACGAGTTATGTGCTAGCACTGCTGATACAAATTTCCGAATGGGCCCTGGGGCGACTTGGTTTGCGGCAATCGCCGTTGTGTAACCTAAGCTTGAAGACCAAACAAGACCAAGATGAAATCCTACGGCGGCGGCACTCCTGTCATCTACTACTTCTTTCTTGAACAAATGCATAATTGTTTCCCACTTGTCCTTGATCTGGTATCATTCATGGCTCAATAATGGTTAAATAGTTCACTACTCAAGCGCTCAAGCTACCTCACTGCAGCCTTGAATATGCTGGAATGCCCGATAATCCCTGCCTGCTCATTCCTGTCCCACTTTTCTTTGGAGAATTTCGTCCATATCAGATTGAATCACTTCGTCTGCGCATCCCAGGTCACTCACTACTTGTCTCGCCTAGGGTACTATCTTACTAATAGTTACTCGACCTGCGGCCTTCGACACCATGAAACTTGCCGATGTGCAAGAAAACAAGCATCTCGCTTTACCAATCAGTCAATCACCAGGATCAAGCCTCTGCTCAGCTTGCCCTTTGTTGTTCAAGTACCCTTCAACGTGTTTGTGCATGCAACAAAATAGCTCGATCAAGTTTTCACGCAGGCCTGTCGTCAAATGCATAGCCCGTTCTAAGTTTACCCGCCAACGAAATGTGATCTATGAGGGCAGTGGATTCCATCTGTCAGCTACTGCGCTTCCCTCAAGAGGAACTGATCTCGTTGATGCATGATGATTGAAGTCTATAAGTTTGCTGGGCCCCAGTGGGTTTTGGACTGCATCTCAAGCACCTCACTTCTCATTCTTCTGCAAATGTTACCTGCCGCCGTCCGTCTTCTTAATTTTCGTTTGCTGGTTGTTTCATCTATTGCAGCAACGATAAGTTGGATTTATGCTCTCAAAAAAGGCGATATTCAAGATCCGATATATTTCCATAACTCTCAGCTCGATTTGGATGTCTACAGCCCCTTCCTCTTTGTCGTTCTATCTGTAGAGGTCCTTGTTCGCCACACAGTAACGTATGTCTACGCTTCATGCTTCGTTCAAGTCTAATACTCAGTATTAATCAAGCAAAATGTCCGGTAAAATATGGCTAAACTTATATGAGATAGTCTCACTCACGATAGAGACTTCTCTAGGTTGGGAGCATATGATATATACCGTAGTCGTGTGGGTCTGACCAAGCAACATGTACAGGCCTATACTATGCGGTCGCGGTTACAACATGCGCCGGAGGAGCCCAAACACGATGGGAGATTTCAATACCCACTTACATCATGATCGGATGCTTAGCAAATTCGATGACTTTGACGATCTGGGATGCTTCCCAGTCTCAATGGGATCAAGGAAAAGTCCTCCTGAAGCCATTTCACATACTCGGAAATATGCCCTTGCAGGTTCGCCCTCCCCCCCGTACACTTCTGTTTGGACAATACCTTTTTGCTAAACGTTACAAGTGCGTCTACTAATCTGTTCGCGAAGAGCTGCCTGAACCGCTCATATGCTCCTACAGGCAGGAAAGCTTCATGCTGAGACTGTCTTCGCGGCACACTTGCAGTCATAATGCTGATGATATTCGGTGTCGGAGTCGTCTTT
>JANIEX010000463.1:0-30593 GCA_027627405.1 Leucocoprinus birnbaumii | reverse complement strand
TTGATGTCTGGCTTATGATCGAAGGGCGAAATGCGGCGCGCCAAAACACGTATATGTTGAGGTTTCTGTGGATCTTCAGGGCCTGGAGAATCGAACTCGACAGGTGGGCAAGGACCAATCCAACCGCAAAGTCCTTGGACACCTGGTAGACATCCCAATACGCGCCCAAGAACTGTCCGGCAACGCCAATAAGAACGCTTTGGAAGAGAAAGTCCACACTCGTAGTAATGTGCAACACCGACTTTCTCTTTGATGCTGGCGGTACAAAGGACAAGCGCTGTCATGATCTTGAAAGAATACCACTTCCCAGGAAGAACAATACCATATAGCCAATCATGCAGATGCATGTTGACAGTCCCCCCTGCCCTCAGCGAAATATACACATCCTCGGCATAGTCACGGACTTCGTTGATATACGGCCACTTCATCTTCTCCGCAAACAATAGGAGGCCCTCAACCTGTTGCGCATGGATCAACGAATGGAATTCTGGCACCTTGCCGAAAATCTCGAAATCTTGGTCGAGGTATTCACAACGCATGGCATGTCGTTTGGCTTTATCGGTCTCCGAGTTAATCGCTCTGACTGTCTCTTTGATTTTGGCTTGGGAGTCAGCTAAGCCCTGTCGCATCGCTGAAGTAGCATCTTTCCCGGCAACCTGCAACGCTTTCTCGTAAGCCTTCTCCGCGCGCTTTGCATGTCCTAATTTCAGCCTCGCCATGCCTAGCCAAGACCACGCTTTCGCGTACTTGGGATCAAGCTGCGTCGCTACATAGGCGTCTTCCTCGACATTCATCCAATTCTCTAGCCCTGCTTGCGCCGCTGCTCTGTTACATCGATAAACGACATTGGTGAGATCGATCTTCATGGCTTCTGTATATATTTCAGAAGCCTCTTCGTATTTCTTCTTCTTATACGCATCGTCGCCCTTCTTCTTGAATCCCTCCGCCTGTTTCCGCTCTGCTGCCGTTTCTGCTTTCTTCAGATCCTTAGTAGGTACCGTAGCATCACTCAGAACGACTTTGACGTGCTTCAGCCATAAATCAGAGACGATGAGAGTGGCCAAGACACGAGCAGTGAAGCCCGACCAACCTCCCCCTCCTAGATACTTCAACCGCGTGGCAAGCTCCCAAGCTACGACGATCTGACAGAGGAAGTTCCAAGTCCCGATGCTATCGTTACTGGAGGGTACTGCCCATTGCATCCCAACGCTCGAGTCTCTCGTGAAGTCAGCAAAGATATCGGTGCGGTTCAATACACTGTACAGGTCCCCAATCCAACGCTCTCGCTCCTTTTCGTAGGCCGGATTGACATACGTGATGCTATGAAGTAATTTACGTCAATATGTGGTTTTGATAGCTGGTGAAGAAGTCGAATTACCCAAGAGTACCAACAAACTGTTTCAGATCAAGCTCTTCCTCGACGGGACTCCAGCCAAATTTGCCCGGGTTCGTCTGTAGCTCGTCAATCCTGCGCAATAATGTCCTAGCTTGCAACACCGGCAAGTCGGCGCAGTTGACAAAAATCCGGTCCTCTCTAGGCTTTTGGTTCTCAAAATCCCAGCACTCTATCCCATAGCCCTCGACAGTGACGGTTCCGGGATTAATGTTCTCGAATTTGATGTGACTTTCAGGGTCGAGCAAAACGTAATCTTCCGAGTCGAGGGTCTCGTATTTCTCTTTTCTTGACTTCTGCATATATTTCTTTCTCTTATACAAGTCTGGAACGCAACAATCAGCTCATAGGTTATGAAAAGGATGAAGAAACTCACTAAAGCACTCGTGCGAGATGGGAACAAAACCCTTGTCTTTATCAGCCCAGGGGCTCCATCTATCATCATCCGACTTGTCGCCGTCCCAGTAAACATGGGCAGAACAATGCGATAAACCACCGAACGGTCCAATGCGACTGAGGGTCAAAGCTCCCGAGCTCTTCTTCTCCACGTACAATTCAATCTCCCTGAGCCGTTTCGCTAATTCGTCCTGCTCCTCCACCGCAACTTTTGCTCCATCTTCCTTCTTCAAAGGCTGATTATTGCCAGGTGATCCTTCATCTTCGTCTTTCACAGTTTCCCAGTCACCTTCATCCTGATCTCTCTCCGAAGTTGTCTGAATGCTCTGGGAGTCGGACAACAACTCGGTTCTTGCAGAGATAGTAGTCCCCAAAGCTTCTAGCCTCCCACTAGCGGTCTCCGAGATATCTTCGAGACCTTGTTCTCCTGCCGTGGCCTCCTGTAACAGCTGCAGGTCCCGAATTTCCATTGCCTCATCGATATCTCTTCGCATTACCTCCCTCATCCTCAACTTTGCATCCGGAAACAGACTCTCCAGACTATCATTGAATCCCCGCACCTCTGCCACGAGCTCCATAAACTTCTTGCGGTCGTATACCGCCCACCTTGTCTTGCGAATAACATGGGTGCTGCGTTGCCTCTCCATTGCGACGCGTCGTAGATTCTCGTAAGCGCGCTTGAAGACACCTCCGAGTATCATCTGACTCTGCGACGGCTGCTCGTCGGTATTGGTGAGGCCTCTTTCTCCATCCCCACTCGGCCGTAATCCGTACTTGCTTTGCAGTCTTTCCGAGTCTTCGAAGATGCGGTGGATGCATCCGAGTAGCTTCACTACAGCAGAGTGGATTTGGGTGTCGTTGAGCCGTTTATCTGCATCGTTGGCGACACCGCTGAGACCAACAGCTTGACCCCACGTGAGTAGGCGAACGCGCTCTACCTCAAGTTTGATAGAGAGGATTTCGTAGTCCATGCCATACTGGCGCGAGAAGTTGATTACTTCGAAGACCTGAACGCAGGTCTCCCATAGGGCTACCACACCAATTACCAGGCCTGTTACGTCCATGTTGGTGGGTGGTAAGAAGAATTGAGGAAGAGATAATTACCGCTATGGCCTCCCCCTGAAATAGGGGACTGCTACTTTCGAGGACATATCAACGAGGCAGTGAACTGCACAGCCGCGATGCCGTGTACATGGAAAGCTATCAATCGCTTTCGTGAGAACGGGTGAGATGGCTATCGCTGAGAGCGAAAATGTCGTCATGCGAAGGTCAGGTGAAGCCCCAATAAGACACCTATATGTATGCAGTTTTGAACTTCGTTCGAATTTGAATGAATTATATTCACGTACTCCGATGTGTCCACTCGTACACAGTGCCAAATAACGGCGCATGAGACGGAGGAGTAGCCCCGGTCATAAACGGAGTCGTTGTTAAACTCGTCAGAGTCTGACAAAACAGACAAAACAGCATCTGGCTCAGGCACAGGACCAACTAGGCTGCCCCAAGGAGTTAGCGGCCAATTGACAACATCGAAATTGTTCAGAGTTCACTCACTTAGACAGTGGTATTACGCTGGGCTCACCTCACCCTCCCCAACCTCTCCTCCAATTTTTGGAACAAGTGAGATCCCCGTAGCTGCCAAGACGTTGCACTACAAGGTATCGACCAAGAGACCCTCAGCCAGATAGTGATTGAGGCAAGGAGCTCGAGTCAGATAGAAACACTTTAGTAGAGTCCGTAAGGAGGAGGATGAAGGGTCCACTTATGGCGCGGCAAGTGCCAATGGAAATCGCGATTCATCGGGGTCTGCCGGACCGTCGCACGTGCGAACTTAGCTGCGGCGTGTACTGCGTTTACTCTTAATCTCTTCTCACCTGACCCTTCATTTTCGCCGGACGACCTCAGATAACTACTTGTTGCATAACCTCTGCCTTACTCAGTAGCAATATTAAATCTGGATCGCGCATGACGCTTCGAAGTCAGAAAGAATTCCAGAAAGCCGGAAATGACACTCATAGTAACCAATCCCCCGATTCGGCCCTCTCCAGGATAATGACGTGTTGTGTGCCCCGAGGCCAATTCATGGTGATAGAATCGCTCAGCGCTCAACTGTGACCTTGATCATCGGAAATTACTGATCAAAGTGAACAACAGTATACTTCTTTTCTATTGACATCATTCTGGGAAATAGTGCTCTATATCATGGAACGATACCGTCTTGACAGATTCAAACTCATTCAGTTCCACTGGTTTACGGTTCCTCGATCACACTAACCCTTGGATACGGACACTACCATCTATGGTATGACGCAGCGTAAGGGAGAGGCCATTTGTGAGCACCCATGTATTCTCGAAGCAGCTATTAAAGCAGAATCGGGGGAGATTGACCCACAAGCCATGTAAGACCATAATAGCCAGGTTGGCTCGGCTAGTCGAGACATGGCCGAACACTACGTCTATACCACACGCACACCCACGAAAGAAGCTCGAAAGTGTCGAATTAAGTATAAGTATAGTCTCTGAAGATAACTCCCTCCAACGCATCCCCTTCAAACATGCCAAACCTCAGCTCTCTGGCGATTAAAGTTCGGTCAGATGCTCCCGATGCAAACCCAGTCACATTCTCTATCACGGCAGCTGTGCTCTCAGAAACTCTTTGCCAGACGCTCTTCTACGGAATTTACCTGACTACATGCGTGCCATGCTGCCGTACGATTTGTCTTGTCGGTACAGGCGGACGCGAGAAGCGATGGCGCTGTCTCAATGAAGTTCATTGGTTGATGGCTGTTATCGCCTTTGCTCTGTTCGCAATCTCGACTTTCGACCTGGCAATAGGCTGGTTAAATGTCCTCCAGGCCTTTGTTCGGCCTGAGATGGCCATCTCTGTGTTGACGGACTTTGCTGATTGGATCCAGACTGCACAGGTAACATATCTCTTCACATTTCGTTCCTGCGTTGCGAGCTGACTAACACCACTATGCTAGGGAACAGACATAATCGTGTGCATGCTACTCTGGGATTTTGTTTTAGTACGAAATTCTTCCATTGGATCCAGGGCTCCGCTCATCTCAATGACTGCACATATAGATATACAGGTGTTGGATCGTGCACGGACGGCAGTGGATAATCATCATACCATCAGCTGTTATGTATCTTGGAAATCTCGCACTTGCAGGCGCGGTCTTTGCGATAGCACCATCTCTTGGGCATGGCCCTGAGAAAGCAGCCGAAGCGACCCGTTTACTTGAGCAGACGACACTGGGCTTCTACGGCACCGTGGCTGTTCAGAACGTATTCACCACCAGTCCGTTTCTCCATCAGCAATTCGCACACGATTTACTAATCACGAATCGATGACAGGTCTTCTTGTGTGGCGCATCTGGCGTGTTGAGAGGGAGACTATCCGGTGTCACAATCAAGGCTCTCCCTCTCTGGACTGTGCTCAGGAGCAACCACGCCACTTGCGCAGTGTTATCCGCGCAGCGTTAGAATCCGGAGCTCTCTATACGGCATCGGTAGTAGCAACGCTCATATCGAGTCCTACAAAAACCGAAGTCTTTTATCCTTTGTCAGGCATTGTAAGTGATGCATCACCTTGTCTGAGTCTTTCCATCGAGTCGCTTACAACGATATAGACCTTTCAAATGACTGGCATTGGGTTTAACATGATACTTGTTCGGACGACCCCCAAAAGCGACCAGCAATTCACCGCCTTTGATCAAAATGACCTTACAACCATTCGTGCTCCCCCCAATGATGGGCATCAGGGAACTGAAACTTTGGGAGGGTCTTGCTTCAACGTTCACAAATCACCTAAGCCCCAAGAAATCGAGTCGAAAAGCACTCAATCCCGATCAATCTTTTCGGAGAGCAGTGTAACCAAAGGCCAAGAGTGATGATCTTGCTATAGCCTGAAAGTTCAAGAATGATTCTGGAATCATGGTATCATTAGGAAGTTGTAGCCGTGCGGAACTGAGTGGTTGCGAGACTTGTGAAATTACTACTAGTAGCAAATAGAATACTCGGGCTGAGGTGTTTGATTGAGATACGAAGGTCGGAAAGTTGATCGAATTTGGCACTCCATCAAAGACTGAACTGAGGCAAGCAACTCGAGTTTATAAAGACAGTGACGGATTCCTTTAGAAGGAGGGTCGCTGGCCCTCGATGAAAGTCGCTTGCCAATTTGTGACTCGTCCAATCGGGTTCTGGTGTACGTTGTACGTGGGAACTGAGCTGTGGCTCGCACTGCCGTGGAAGCATCTTGGGCACCTAGTCTCGTTAGGAGGCGCCATTAACTCCGAATCAGTCCTTGCCTGCCATGCCATTCTCGCAAGACGAACCGATTTAGCTTACCTTGTGCGTCTCGCCGAGGGCCGGCTCTGGTGCATAATTGCTCAGATGTGGGCTCGCACCCATCGATCAAGGCGGAAGCAGTGTACTTCTTTCATTAAATCCATTCTGTGGGATGGTGCTCATGGTGCGGATGGTGCTCATGGTGCAATACGTTTTTCATGGACTCAGAATCATTTCTGCAAGCCGGCTGTTCACTGACAGTGGTCATTCAACGTCGCTCAGCGCTCGATCTCAAATACAGGACGCCATCATCCATGACATAACGCCTGAGTGTATAGGAGCAGCGTGCCATGAACGCCCTAGTATTTCTCAATACGGCTATTTAAACAGAAGAAAGGGAGATTGACCCACAAAACTGTTTTATGATCATAATAGAAGCCATGTGCTCAGGCACTCTACGCATGACCGACCACTACGTCCGTACCGTATCCACGGTACACCCGCCCACAAAAGAAGCTCGAAGATGCCGGGTTGAGTATAACTATAATATCTTAAGATGGTTGCTTTTCGAATCATTCCCTTCCAACATGTCAAACCCCAGCTCTCTGGTGATTCAGGTTCGATCAAACGCTCCTGATGCCGCTCCAGACACAGTCTCTATCACGGCAGCTATGCTCTCAGAGACTCTCTGCCAGACACTTTTCTATGGAATTTATCTGGCCACATGTGTCCCATGTTGCCGTACAATTTGTCTCGTCGGTACGAACGGACGCGAGAAGCGACGGCGGCATTTGAATGAAGTTCATTGGTTGATGACGGTTATCGCGCTTGCTCTACTAACGATTTCGACTTTCGACCTAACGATAGGCTGGATCAACATTTTTCATGCCTTTGTTCGATCTGACGATGCCATCTCTGTGTTGACGAACTTCGCTGACTGGATAGAAACTGCCCAGGTGAGATATCTCTTCATGCTTTTTTCCGGTGCTATGAGCTGACTAGCGACCACCGCACCAGGGAATAGACTTGATAGTGTCCATGCTGCTCTGGGACTTTGTTTTGGTAAGATGTTTTTCAAATGTGTCCCAGGCTCGCTTCACCTCACCGCCTTCAACCATCTATACATAGATATACAGGTGTTGGATCGTGTATGGACGCCAGTGGACAGTCATCATACCATCAGCTACTATTTATCTTGGAAATCTGGCACTTGCAGGCGCGGTTTTCGCGATAGTACCATCTCTTGGGGATACCGCTGAGGAAGAGTCCACTGCCCGCTTACTTGTGCGATTGACACTAGGCCTTTACGGCACCGTAGCTCTTCAAAACATACTCACCACAGGTCTGTGTTTTCACGACAAATCTCATAAAATTCACTCATCAGGCATCAACGACAGGTCTTCTAATATGGCGCATCTGGCGCGTTGAGAAGGAGAGTATCCAGTACATCAACCGAGGTGCTCCATCTCTGGATCGTGATCATGAGCAGCCGCGCCGCCTTCGCGGTGTGATTCGTGCTCTCCTAGAGTCCGGAGCTATTTATACGACGTCGGTAGTGGTAACCCTCATAGCGAGTGCCACACAAACAGATCTTTTCTATCCTTTGTCGGGCATTGTAAGCGGTGCATAACCTTACCAGCGTCTCCCCCAGTGCACTCACGGTAGCCACAGACTTTCCAAATGACAGGCATCGCATTCAACATGATTCTTATTCGAACTTCCCCCAAACGCGACCAGAAATTTACAGCCTTTGATCAAGAAGACCCTACAGCCGTTCATGTTTCCCCTCATGGGCATCAATGGACTGAGGTCGTGAGAGGGTCTTCTTTCAACACTCACGAAATGCCTAAGTCCCAAGAAATCGAGTTGAAGAGCACTTGTTCGCAATCAAATCTGCCGGACTCCACTGTATCCAATGATAAGAGTGACACTCTTACTCTAGCCTGAAGTGCGAGGATAATCCTGGCATCGGGGTTCCACCAGTTAGTAGCTGAACGCAGAGCTGATTAGTTACACGAAGTGATATACTAGTACTATGGTGCAACTCGAACGTCACGACAATTTCTATATGCAAACACGAACCTGTCTAAAGCATCTGTTACTGCCACGTTCATGGTGTTTAGGTCGAGAATAGAATCAGAGTCTGACAAGCTACCCTCCGATTCTTCCCTTCACCTTGAGGGGTTAGCCGTACCTCCAGTGGTTCATTCTTAGAGCAGCGGGAAATATGAGCTAGTTCGCAATTGCCATTATCAAAGTAGTAGCCCAAGGAGTGCTTCCCAGAATTCAACATTTGCTATCGAAGGTATGGTCGCCATTATCTTCATTGAGGGCCGCCCAGTGATTTGATGACCGGATATCTCAGTGAGACACAAACAGCGTGTTTTCTGGGGCACTCGACCATTTCTATGGTGTGTCGGTAATTACGTCGTTCAACACACAATCAATTGGACTGTTCGATCCCGATTTGTGGCGGTAATCCGGCTAGTGCGGTGATTGAACCACATCTTTCTTGCTCTGTAGTACCAACGCCCAGCATGCACATCGAACATGGAGGAAAATTAAGTAGGAATGTCAAGTCATAACAGGTAGTATTGCACATCGTGGGAACTCAATGGCATGTTGTATTACCAGAACACTACTTCCTATTGTGTACATCCATATCCGAATATCCACGATAAGGAAACCCTTCCCCCACGAAAGAAGCTCGAACGAATCACAGCAGAAGTAAACATCAATAAATATACCTCTGGAGATTGAGTCCTTTGGAGGCAGTTGCCATACCAACCTTAACGTCGCAGTGAAAAGAACTCATCGTGAAGCCGATTGTGAATTACTACATAGAATTGACATACACCTATATAGACAATCGTATCATTTCGTCATGACTACATTTTACCTATTCTGAAGACATCACTGCTACCGCGACTGTTCTGAGTATTAGACTTTCCTTTTCATCAGAGACTTTCAATGATAGTCTAGTAAATAGGTGACGTACTGGCTTAAAGTCTGGCTCAGAAGAACTCTGTGTTCGAGCCTCGTAGCGGAAATCTACAAAGTTGCTTCGGCGGCTCTTTTGGTGATTAAGGAGTTAGCTTAATAGTAAGGGGCTTTTCAGCGGGGTTCTTACTTCAGGGTGCTTTTTGAAGCGCAAAGTCTATTAGCAAACTGATGCGGAGACATTTGCAGGAAAATCTTACCAAACGGCTGGATCCTGATCCAAACTCAAGGTCCGATAAATGAACGCTATTTCCGGAGATATCAGAAACAGCGGCTTTGACGGACTGTCTACTATTCAATGTTGCCAACAGGCTGTTCGCATAAACTGGATGACCGAATAAGCAAAGGTAATTTCCGAGAGCAATGAGTGAAATAAAATACGTTTGCCAATGACAAAGTCAATTGCAAGATACCAAAGTGTATCCGGAGATGCCGAAAACTATCCGTAGAGTCAGTGAAGGTGATGAGGTAGTATCGAGTCGCCTCCACTTACAGCTATAACTTCACCAATAGCGACTACACTGAAACCAAACTATTGAATCGGCGGCCTAGCAAAATGAGAGATCATGACCTACGATGTCAATAAGCAGCGATTGATAGCATAGATGATCAGCTTGGAGATAATGGTATCGGTGCTATAGTACATTGAGCAACGACACATCGCGATCAAAGGCATAGATAAGTTGTACCGTTTGAAATTAGTCTTGCTTCCATGGAGTAGCCAGCAGAGTGCACCTGCGATGAAGATATCTGACAGAACAGCAGTAATTGCAAAAGGTGTGGCGGCAATCAACTAGAAAAAGAGAATCAACGAGTGGACCTGGGACGAGCAGGATGGTTGGGACGAACAGTAATCTCAGGAAGCTTGGAAAGTTCTTTCTTGATAAATCTATCATAAATTAACTCCTTGCATTGGTTGAATGAGATTTGAACTACTCACAAGTAAACAACGGTTTCTATGGGATAATATTCAACAATGTGATTCAATTGAACAAGCAAGGGAAGTGGCACACCAATCCCAAAAACCAGATGTGCAAGCACAGAAAGACTCTACGGTATGATGAGAGGGGCTTCAAAGATATCGGATTTACTCGATCACATACAATAATTCCAGTTATAAACCACTTGAATCTTGGGCCGCACACTGAAAGGACCTTTTGTCAGAACCAAGATATTGAAATAAAACGTCGTGAAACCTACAGAGGTGGATTTTCCTCGTAAAGAAACTACTCATGAATTTAGTACATGTATGGACCACACGAGATATCTATCAACATACCATTGTACAACGAAGGCGATGATGACCTAAATGGAGTATCTGAACAATGATCCCATGGCAAGAGAATGTCAGCTCACGTTAAATCCGACCGACATCTGAGCGAGATCACTTCTATATTAACCGACCTGTGGACGAAGCTTCAATAATGACTCACAAACAATGACCTAGGAGAAATTAGATATAAGGCTTTCAGCTCGAAGCAGGGCAGAGAGATTGCCTTACCAGTGCCCAATTCCCAGAGCCAATGGATTGTTGTAGTTTGTCACCTACTCGTTGTCAGCCAGAGGGTTCCCGATCCCATAAATCTGTCATACCAAGTAATAATAAATGCAATAGGCAACTAACACGCAGTGAATCTATCAAGTTTACCTAGAGACGACTCGATTGGTGATTTCGTACCTACGGCCATATGAATGGAGTCGAGTAGCCTATATTCAAAAGCGTTAAGTACACTCAATATGTGGATTATTAGGCATTTACCAGATCAAGGATACCTATGCCAAGGGTTTAAAAAATATTCAATGAAAGAGAGGTGTTTACTTACCAGAGCTTTGATGTCGATCCCATCCTCCGGATAATTGACATAGTAGAAGTACGTCTAACGAAGCCCATGAGTTGAGCTTGCCTGGCTTAATGAGGATATGTTGGTTACCTGCAGGGTTGTAAGCCCATATAGACTTCGAGATTTCGCCCACAATCAGTTGAGCCTGAAGGGTATTATGAGTTTGCTCTTACGCGGCTGTCAAGAGGACTCCGATATAACCAGCGCCTGATTGCAATGACCTCATCAGTAATGAATGGTATCTGGGACACAAGGAGCACCAAACCGTAGGTGTCTTGGATCGTAACGTGAGGAACAGAGGCCATAGAGTCCTCGACAAGAAAATAGAAGTGGTAGGGAAAGAGGAATGGCTGAGGAAGGCTGGCCCCTTCGCTTCAGGAGCGCCTAATAACGGATTGAGAAGATTCCCAGACACGCTTGATGGATTGTTGGAGAGGCTTGGGAGAAGTCTACTCTCGAAGATGAAGGTTACCCCTGGCACTTGGGGTTCGATCGCCTTATCCCGAACAGGATCAGCTGTGATAGCCTTTCCTAGAATACAGCGATGGCATGAGTTCCCAAGACAAGGCAATTCACTCAGGTGTAAAATTTCAGCCTGTGTGAAGATCGCAAAGACACGCCCCGAAACATGGCCTAGGATCATTACTTCATTTCTTGATTCAGCCCAACGGAACGATGTCGGAAGCCGAGGAAGGGCAGAATTGCTGAGCCGGAGAGGGAGGAAACATAGACGTCCATATGAGTGCTATTATCCGCGTTCTTTGCTGTACAACACCCTTCCTGGTGCATCGAACAGCTCGTGGCCTGAATTGCGACAGATTCGCAGTAATCACACATCAGAGCAATGTCGATCTCCTTCAGGATTAAAGTGTTGACCGTAAACCCAAGAGGTCGAGACCATACGATTGTCACAAGAGCATAAGGGACTACCTCTCGGGCCAAGTAAGTAACGTAGGCACATCTGTCGGATATACACAACTTCAGCGCCGAGTACTTGTGTGGCACGACTCGGAGTATCAGCGCACTGAGAATACACTAGCTCAAGGAAATGAGATTGACTGACGTTGACAGTAGAACTTCGACTGAGAATGCTTGGGAGGCATGTCCACATGAGCTCAGTAGCTTCTTCATCGAATGATACACTTTACATTGTGTGATCGAAACGAAGCAACGGAACTTTGCCAGTCACAGGGTCAGCTTTGAAGCTAGCGGACTGTTAATTGCTTGATGGCATCAAACATCTAGGCACAAGAAGCCTCGGTATCTAATCATCATCTCTACACCGCCAAGGCCGGAAAATGAAGATGGAACAACTAACAGGGTTTGCCAATGTATTGTCTTACTTCAGATTCTCACAGCAAAGATCAAATAGAGGTGATGAAACTTCAAGGTTAAAGAATTGTAAACCGCATGTTCCACTTAGCAGTCATTGCCAATTGTATAACATTAATGTCAAAAGGCAAAGTAAGCTATATCCTATACATATGCACAGCGGAGATAATAAGTCTCAGTTTCCTCCTGTCCAGACAGCGGGCCCCGGAATTGGATAAGCCTAGACCACGGCCAATGTTCGATTACATTGGGTTCAATCAGTGGAATTGTTGGAATTTTACTTACGCTGGTATCTATTTCGCAACGCAATAATCAATCAGCATAATTTTAGACAACGAGCTCAATCAAACAACTCACTTGTGTAGACGTCATAGACAATTCCCGGAGTATCGGCGGTGTAAGCTCCTGGGAAAGAGACGAAAGATGTGGGGAAAGCGCTTCCCGAGCCTGTCACCTGAATCTGAATACAGCTGGGATAGACTTGGGCACCAGGGTAGGTGTAGGCTACAAGTTTATTCTTGTCGTTGAGTGATATTTTGATTGAATGATGCTGATTTGACAGGCGTACCGGCGTGCAGAGCAATGCTATAGGGAAAGAGTTAACTGATGATCAAATCAGTGGAGTTTTACGCATACATTTCATGACGGACTATATATTGTCCTGGTTTGAGATTCTTCGGGATGGTGAAGGTGTAGATACTGTCGTTCGCGGTGAGAATGTCAGTGGATGCCCACTTGCCACTGGAATCCTTGCCCATCTCGTTGACTTTGAACCAAACGGCACTGAAAGGGATGATCAGGCACTCAAAATAGAAGGCAATGTAAATTTAGCACATACGAAGTTCCTGGCAGCCATGAAGTAATGTCCGAGGGCGAAAGGGCCATGTAGGTTATCATAGGCCCGACGTGACTATCAGGCCAGGTTGTCCAGTTCAAGGCAAGTTGAGAGCCAGCAGCGACGGTGGCGTAGATGGGGGCTGGGGCCGAGCCGACAACACCGCCAGCGGAGTAACCATTGCATTGTACGCTGTGATATGGAGTCGATACGACTGAACAGGCCGTACTCAGGCGAGCAAAAATACGACATACTCGATTAATGAGAGGTCGGTCACAGGTCCGTTTCCTGGAATCTTACGCACGATCCTCTCGGGAGTTGGACTCATGTAAGGATCAGTGTAGGGTAGATAACCGGTATAGGTATTCCCAGCATTCGTGATCTGCTGGACGTAACCGTGGCACCTAACAGAGGTGACGGAAGATAGGACGAAGGTGAGAGCAAGAGTTAGCCTAGAGCTGAACATGTTTAGAGAGGAGAGGCGATGTTCTGAGGAAGGTCACTGTAGAAAGTGCCGTTTTATACCAGACTTTGAGGTGAGGGGGCGGATCAATGAGACGTAAAAAACAGCTGAAAGAATTCCGGAACCGTAAGGTTCAAGCTAAAACCATATCAGATTCTATTCATATCTTCGCTCGCTCGCGTACTTACTCACGATTAGCGCATGACGCGAAAAACGGTCCGCCGACATAGAAACCTCAGAAGAGAGATAGGATTGGATCTCCAGTGGTTTTGAGGTGCGTAGTGGGACCGGATGCAATTCAAGACTTTTCGGAGTAATATTTATGGAATGTTCTAATAGGATTTGGCATTGTTCACATGCTCAGACTTGATTTGAGGGAGATGAACCTGCAAACCTAGATGGTCAGAGTAAACGATTTGAGGTTGTTTACGCTCATAGCGATGGCAACGAGAGCGGTACCGAGGTGCTTGAGGACCACTGAAGCGACTGACATGTGGTTCTTCCCGTGAGCATGATTTGAATTCTGGAGAAGGAAGCTCGGAAAATTACTGGAAACACAACCCATTCAATTGCCATTCCTCTAGTTCAGACACTCACACTGAGGGCTCAGCGAAGCTTCTTGAATACTATCATTGGCAAGTGTTTCTGCTGCGGCGACGTCATATGATGCGCCTTTTCCTAGCTGGGGAAATACGCTCGGTCTAATGGCACAGAGTAGGCAACGGAGATATTTCTGGGAATCTTCGTTGCTGCTGATGTCGACACAGGTGATAAAGGAGAATTAGTGGAGTACTCACATACACTCTATGCACGGTGCGCTAAATATATCGTTCCCGAAATAACAGTCGGATCGCCAGCTACAATTATAACGATTAATGTCATCACCATGCACGAAGTTTGGCCGACACTTGAAGCCACTGAACTGGACTGGGAAAGCCATAGCGAGAATGCAGTAATAGCAGATGGATAATATATCTTGTAGGAAATCTCTAGCAGAGCTAATCTCCGACAGCGCATGTCAACGGGGGGTCGAAGGTCGAGTGTGCTTGGGCAGCCTCTTAGGTGCCAGAAGGTGCCAGATCACGCGCAGGGGATTTGCGGTTATTTGTCTAATACGACTAGCTAAATTAACTCCTCAATTTGGCAGGCCTCACTCTTGAAAAGACTCAAGCTCCCAGGTCATTTACTCTACTTTGAACTCGATTTTACGACCTGCTTAAACATGCTGTAAACGTATAAACGATAAGAGACTTCTGGAGGACGGTGCTATTTTGGTGCTATTTTGGTGCGTTCTCTTTTTCCACTTGTCCAAGCAATGGTCATCAAATGGTTATTATACACCGTTGGCTTGGCTAAACGCCTTCGAATCACAACTGAGCGCTAACTACACCTGTTCCAGCCCAAGATGATCTCCTCAGACTTCTCCCTCCTGACGAATATTGTTTCGATCCTTTTCGTCTCCAACTTCGGCCCACCACAACAACATCCAGTTGATGATTGCTTCAAGAACGCCTCAAGTCTAGTGCAGCTCGTAAACTGCTTCCAGCAATTCACAGTGACCCAGGATTTCTACAATCATACAACCTACCTCGAAGCCCAGCCGAATCCCGCTCAACGTGAAGCTTGGTCTACCGCAATATCGACGCTTTTGCACACCAACAATAACTGCAGCTCGGCAATTGTGCCCGCGGTAATCCAAGATGTCTATTCTGCCGCTCCATTCACGGACTCCGATGGCAGTTCGTTCTGTGTCGTGTACGAGCGAGCGATATCTGCACAAACTGGCCTCTTTGATAAGGGCTGGGGATATATAGTTACCCCGGCTTTGCGAGCGTCTGTTTCTCGACACATCCACATCTCGGCTCCCCATCCTATCTTTGATGGTAATACTAGTGTTGAAGCAGCACAGCTCTTTAAAGAAACCAGAGCGAAGAGTCTCCTTATACCAGGTCGCATACGGACTGCCTACCGTGACCCTTCGACGTGTATCAAATCAACCAAGAGGACGACGTACTATATGACGGACACAGCGCACAACGATGTATGTAGCTAAGCATTTCTCTGGGCCTTGTGTACGTCCTCTAACCATAGACTCTTTGCAGTTGGAGCCCTTCTTTGATGCAAATGTCGCGATTTGGAACTGGCAATCGCAACACGGTGGCTGTTCCTCAGCTTCTTGCGCCTTCATCCAGATGCATGGGAAGTCTGACAGGACATGTGTTCTTGACGATATATTTCTTTCGTCAGGCCTTGGTGAGCATCCCATCCTCGCTCGTTCACGTACTCTGATAAGTTGGACTCTCTAGGAAATAATAGCTGGTACACGAATGAAATCGATCGGCCTATAAAACGCCTGAAAAAGGAACTGCTCCTAGCATTCAACCACGATCACTCTCCCGAAATACCCGTCAGCGTCTCTGTACCCTCGGACAGCAAGTGTCTTCTGACTGCCACTAAGAACGTGGTCGGAAGATACTTGAATGGTCTTCCTTCCACAGCCTCGCATGATGTCTGCACGCGGGAGTCCAAAGTAGACACGACGGAGGGTGTATTTATACACGTAGAACAATCTAGCCGTACGGCTTCAAAGGCTGCTTGGATTAAGGCAGTGAACAACACTTTCGCTGTTGTGAACTCTCTTGAGTATGCCTCGTCTACCTCACAGATCCCAATAGAACACATAGAACAATGTCCATGGTACCCATGATACCTCATATCATATCCCGTGTAGGGGGAAGTAACTTTAATTTACCGGCGCAGTCCGCAGCTTGATCTGTAGATGTTGTATGTTGTTCAACAACCTTCTTGGGCTGGACAGAAAAATTGCGCGTGTTCCTCGTTAGTGTGATAGGACATTGAGAAATTGACACTAGAATCAGAGAGAGTACAGATTCCGGAGTTGTAGGAGCACTCGCGTGACTGACGTTAAAGTAGCAGGGTGATTGGAAGCGAGATTCAGGAGGCTGGGAAATTGGCAAATGAATGATCTCAACAGGCGCCTAGACGCCGCCAATCAGAATCATTCTCTCCGCCACCACTGCAGGAGCCTTGGACATATCCACCTCAAGCTGACCTTGAGGCATGCGAATAAGTTACAGTCAGAGTTTCTGGCCTGATTTATACCCGCTGTACCCGCTGTACCCGCTGTACCCGCGCTCAATGCTCTACTCCTGATGAGCTCCAACCGAATTCGCATTTGCCCTTGAACGTGGAAACAATGCCATCGGATCATCTTTTTCTCGATTCTCGTCTGAGGCTGTCGTAGACGGTGATATGAGGGGAGCTTTATGAGGGAAGAGCAAGTTTCTGTCATAGAAGGTAAGCCTCGTTTTTCTTTCCAACATGCCGAGGGCACGACCCTGCCCTCTCGAGTTCGGGTTCTGACATACACTCTCTACCCTAGTAAAGTCGCTTTTATGATTCCGGTACCCACTAGGAACTACTATTATCATTTTCCATGCTCTTCCTCTACTTAGCAAGTCTCCTAGCGAGCTTTTTGCTCTCCAACTTCGCGCCGCCCCTACAAAATCCGACGGAAGAATGTTTCCAATCCGCCAAGACCTTGGTGGGCCTTGTGGATTGTCTTGAAGACTACACCGTTCTCCAAGGCTACTACGACCAGTATTCGTATCTGGAAGCGCAGCCAACTATCATTCAACGCAAAGCTTGGTTCAATGCGGTATTCACACTCCTACACACCGACAACAATTGCACATCGGCGATCGTCCCATCCGCAATTCGCGACGTGTATTCTGCTGCTGAATTCACAGACTCTGATGGACAGTCGTTCTGCGTCCTGTATGAACGAACTGTCTGCCCATGCTCGAGATTCGTCAAGAAGGGATGGGGATTTATGGTTGTTCCATCTTCGAGGGATGCTGTCCTGAGACACATCCACTTGTCTGGGCCTCATCCCTTCTTTGACGGCGAGACCAGCGAACAGGCGACACACCTTTTCAAGGGCACCGGTGCGAAGAGTCTTCTCATTCCAGGCCGTCTGAGAACGGCCTATCCTGCTCCTTCGGCGTGTATTATGGGACCAAGAAAGTCTCCATATTTTATGACGGACCCAGCGCATAATAACGTACGTGGTTCCTACGTTCCTGTTTGAACCGTTCAACTAATAACTTCTTCTCCAGCTGGAGCCTTTCTTTGATGCCAACGTCGCAATCTGGGAATGGCAAAGCCAACACGGCGGATGCCCTTCCGCCTCTTGCGCTTTCATTCAACTCCATGGAAAGGCAGATACGACGTGCGCGAAGGATACCATTTTCCTTTCGACGGGTCTGGGCTCAGGTGTGTTGCATTACCTACTACTTGTCTGTGAAGGTCAGCTGACAAGACTACATCACAGTGCACAGGAACTGGTACACAGACAGTGTTGATCGTCCTATCAAACGCCTCAAGGAGCAGCTCCTGGTCGCATTCAGCTCCGACTCGAGCTCTATGTCTCCCGTCACTGTTTCGCTCCCATCTGATAGCAAATGTCCTTTAACCGCTACGAAGAACGTTGTGGGAAGATATCTCAATAACATCCCTGCTTTCACTACACACGATGTCTGTACAAGAAGCTCCAGCGTAGACACAACCCAAGGAGTATTCATTCATGTTGAACAGTCGCCACTAGTGAAAAGCAGGAGTTCGCGAGCAGCTTGGATACAAGCCTTGAAAAAGACCTTTCAAGTCGTGCATCGTGTCTAGATACTAGGAATACTTGGTGGCATTTGACATTGGAAGTTTTCCGAATCCTTTTACTTGTTGTGTTCATCCAACTGGTTTCTCTTCGGATGATTAAGAAAAACACATTCCAGAAAAACTATAGCCCACCGCGAGGGTCGAACTCGCAGCCTTCAGATTCCTGTGCCGCCTCAAGTGACTTAAGAGTCTGACGCTCTATCCGATTGAGCTAGGCGGGCACATATTGGGTTAGCATCTTGTGCACCCATATCGCAATACATATTACCCGCTCCAATGACAAATGCTCTCCGCCCTCTTATTCTGTTTTCGTCGTTTGGCCATTCAATCAACGCGTATCATTCGCAGAACTCGAAATAAATTTATGGGCGCCTGGACGCCTTCTATCCCTTGTTCCTTTGTTAAACTCTGATTCCTACGGTCCACCCCAACCTCGATCGATCTCTCGCGCAGTGGCCTAGTCCTCATTCCGAGATACCGTCTAGTGATCGAGAGAGTTTATCTAACCAAAGCTCGAAAACACTATAAACCTCTCAACCTCCAGGACAACAAAGACAAAAAACCTGCCATTCACCTTCGACGACACATCCATATCATACCTGTGACTCACCACCGTGTCGAGTCTCCCAGACACATCTCTGACTAACCACGTTCCATTGCCAAGTTACCAACGCTATGGCCTCCCAGGGTGTACAAAAGCCTTCTCTTCGCCTTCGCACGTCCAAACCCAACCTTGATCCCAACTCTTCTGCTTTCTCTTCTAGACGTCCCTTCGACTCCTCGTCGTCTTCGACCACAACCCAATCCACAGCTCAAAACATGACAGCAGCAACTCTTGCTCCCCTTCTCCCAACGACGACTTCAACCATTACTCCAGCGCTCGCTTCACCCATTAGCGTCAAGAGTACACACACTGACACAGGTAGTGTCAGTACGGTAGAGAGTAACCACGCGAACTCAGCTGGTGCTATTGCTATTCATCGTGGTGCCATTGATAATACCACAATCACGCAGAGGCCGCCCAATGAGGTGATGAACAAAGTTCGAGAAGTCCTAGACTCAATTGGGATATGTGTTCAGCCCGAGAGTACTTTCAGACTTCGCTGTATACGCCCTTCTCAATCTCGCAGCGGTACTGAGACGCCACAAGAAGAGAATGAGCTCGTAAGCACTCTCGTCTTTCCCTCTTCTGTGCACCATTCTGACCGTGTATCCTATCGACGTAGATGAGCTTGGAGGCTTTGACAAACACGATCTACTCAAGTGACCCTTCAAGAGATCCGGCCGGCGAAGTTCGGTTTTCTGTAGAGCTTACGCGTCTCGCCGGCTTGAACGATACGTACAGTCTAGACATCCGGCGTTTGAAGGGCAATCTGCGGAGCTATCAGTTCCTATACGAGACAATACGCGAGTGAGTCAATTACTATGAATACCTTCTTGACGAAAAAGGTGTCTGACTCTCCGGCTCTCTCCCGCCACAGTCGTGCTCAGCTCGCAGCTTAATCAGATGGTCTCTCGTTATCACCACCACGACTCTATGCGATAACTCGGTTAAAACCTGTGGTATATCCCTCCTATGCCTTGAAAAAAAAAGACCGTGGTATTATAAATAGGCTGTAGCTAAAATTGTAATCGAGAAAAAAAATATGCCTCAAGGCCAAGCCGACAATATACCCAGAATAAAATAACCAATGCAAGGCCCCAACCAAGCCTCTCGCTAATACTCAACGTCACAAATTGAAACCGCCTGGATAACCGCATTCAAATCCGGCACACCCTCCGCATCCTCATCATACACATGATCTCTCCCCTTGCCCTTCTCATCGATCTTCCTACCCGCCGGACCACCGACAAGTCCACCCTTCTCGTTGGAAACCTCGTCGACAGGCGTAACAGGTGCAGTCGTAATCGGCGTACTGGTCGTTGACGCCGGAGAAGCGGTGCCCGCACCCCCGGCGAGCAACGATAGTCCAGACACGTTCGATCTAATACTGTTCGCAGGGCTACTCTCTCCACTCTCATTTCCATCGTTACTCTCCCTCCAAAGACCATTACCACCATCTTTGACGATATCGGTATCAAACGAATTAGACAAACTCTCTCTGATACTCAAAAATTCGCGGAAAGTCTTTACCGAATCCAGTGACTCCAGGTTAAACGCAGGCAGGCTCATGATTTCGTTCCCGCCCCCGACTATAATGTCGGAGCTAGCACCAGGGAGAAGGGCAGGTGAGGGAGAGTTCATGTCGACTTCGCCTTCGCTGCGTAAGATGTCTGATAGTGGGAGCTCCTCAGCGTCGGGCGAGGGATACTCAACAACAGACTGTGAGCGCATAGAAGCAGAAAGTGCAAGCAACAACGGGTCGATACGCAATTCTCCATTATCGTCCCTCATAACCGGTGAGATCGGCTGAGCGTGGTAGTCCTCAGCTTGAGGTGACATCCCAGTCATCGCTGAAGTGAGATTAAAGCTCCCTTCATCCATCTCATCGGGCCTATAGTTGATATAGTCCTCAAAGTCCGCTCTGAATAATGGCGCGATATCAGGAACTCTAGGGCGAGTACGACCGAGGGAAGGATCGTAAGGTAAGATAGGAGCGATACGCTGAAAATCGATGCAATCGTCATGCGCGGTCCTATAGTCGATGTTCTGGTATTGCCAGCCATCAGGTAAGCCTTTGTAAAGCGAGACTTCGCGCATCATAGGGAAGCCAGGGAGAGACAAGGACGTGGAAGATAGTTGGTTGTACTGCTTGAGTTGATCAATGGGCGTGCTACTCTCAACTTGCTCCGAGGTGAAGAGAAACTGCGAATGTAGCCCAGGAAGTGGGGTACCGGGCAAAGAATTTGGAAACAGATCTTGAAGAGGACCATTCTTGTCGACCTCGCCGACTTCGTTGAAATAATCCCTGAAAGAAGGTAACGGCGATTGGATCGGCTCTTGTTTTGTGACTGGTTCGTCAACGGCGACGGCAGAAGAGGAGACGTGAGCAGCTGGAATAGACGGAGATCCTGCAGAGGTGCCAAGACGCGGAGATATAAGATCTGGCTCAGGATGACCACACTTTTTCAGAATGCAAGTCGGGCACGCTTTTATGAATTGAGCCACAAGGTCCTTTGGTACCCAAGTATAGTGCTTCCGAATAAGCGCACAAGTCTTGTCTCGACCACCGTGATTCGTGCTGCCATGACAGAAGCATAACAAATCATAGATCTGCTCTCGAACTGCGACCAAAAGACCGTCGTGTAACAAAACTTCTTGTTCCATTCGTCGAGGACCGTTGGTTCCTAGTGTGACTGTATGGGATTTGCTCAACGTGAACATCTTGCGAGCCCAAAAGCGAAATTGCGCATTCTCCTTTACGGTATCGGCGTTGTGTAAAACGTCCCAGATGCGATCAAAGAGAGCCTGGGAGATGAGAGCTTTCCCTTGACGCCGTGGAGTAAGCGATTCGATGTATCCTCGTTCGATCATCTGGTATTGTGCACGAGTCGGAAATCCCGGCTGCCCATCGTCATCTATCTCCGGCGTGTGTGGGTAGTCGAGCTGGCTAGTAGTGTTCTTATCTTCTGAAGGAGACGGACTGGAAGAGGTACGGGTATACGGCTTAGACGTAGAAGATCCTCGTACGTTGGTCGGCCGCTCGGGAGACATATAAAAGCAAGGATACTGGAATGGACAGTTCCGTAAATCAATAGAGACCGGTAGGTTGCTAAAGGCTGACTGAGATCCTGAGCGTTGGGCAATATACATGGGCTTACTGTTTAATAGGCTGGGACGAGATAGAAGTAGGAGATAAAGACGATTGTGGCTGACAGCCAAGAAGTGACTGGCGGTAACAATGATCATGAAAATGAGACACATCAAATCTAATTTCAGGCATGTCGCTCACACTACTAATGAATCTATCAGAGCTGCGGAAAGTGCGATAGACAAAGAGGTGAATCGAGACCCACACATCGTAATCATACACATGGAGGAGGCCCAGGGCCCCCATACGGTACGGCGAATAAGAAATAATGATAAATCGGAAACACTAAATCAATCAAACTACATCGAACTACAGCGAAGATTTGAACAAAGCGGAACATGTAAAAGTATGCAATACAATCTGACGAAGGTAAGAGACAAATTATACACAGATAAGAGAAACAGAGCAAGCAAGATGAGGCACAAGGGACCATTGTCGCGTGGTGAGTCCCAAAGCGTCTCATCTCTGAATACCGACGACTTATTAGGTTTATTGTCCCTCTGGTTTTTTAGCTGCGGCGCCCTTGGCTCCGGTCGTCAAGGTCTTGTGAATGAATGGCATAACACCACCACCAGCGATCGTAGCGCGCACNAGGGTGTCGAGCTCCTCATCTCCACGAATAGCAAGTTGAAGATGGCGTGGAGTGATACGCTTTACCCGAAGATCCTTTGAAGCATTTCCTGAAAACAGGATGAGTCACGGTTGTTCAGAGTATTAATACTACCATTGTCTTACCAGCAAGCTCCAAAACCTCGGCGGTGAGGTATTCAAGAATGGCTGAAGTATATACAGCTGCCTTTGCGCCAATGCGAACATTGTGTTGCGTTCGCTGCTTCAGATAACGGTGGATACGACCAACTGGAAACTACCATGCAGTTGAGAAAGGTTACAGCTGCAATTGAGAGTCAGACATACCTGAAGCCCAGCACGAGCACTCCGAGTTTGTATAGTTCGCTGTTGAGCGGCATTGTCGGCACTAGCGGCGTTGCTCGCCCTTGCTTTTCCACCAGCAGCAGCTTTCGGGGGCATTATAGTATGTAGTCGACAAGAAAGAGATGAACAAGGAGATAACGGGGCCTGATCGTAAAGCAGTGCGTTAATACTCGCAGGGTCTGCGCGTGGAATTGGGTAAACATACCTAGGAATTAAGAGGAAATTCCGACAAGAGTAACACGCGTCTTTTTAGGCAGGGAAACGAGTGTGATGAGTCTGCCTGTTGGAGGGCACGAGTTGTCGGGCGCGGACGCGAAAGTGGCGGCGGTCGTGGTGGTTCCAAAGAAAGAAGGTCGTGTTGCTGATTGTTTATTGCTTCTCACGTTTCCCAATTCAACACGCTCGTTACAAGATCACATGTACGTCACGGCTTCTATTTTTGCCACTACTCCCACTACGTTTCGCCACGCCCGGACGACAAACGCAGCTGGTGTCACTGGCCAGTAAGTAGGTTAGTACGATGCTATTTGAGCGAGCCAAGAGACGATATATTGCGTGACGCCTGAATGTATCAGGGTCTTATATCTATTTCTCTGAAATAATATTTCATTTAATGTATTAGCCTGCAAGCTGTACTCGTATGGCATACGGGTTTGCATATCTACGGCTGTTACTCCAGCAAGATTCGAGCGAGACTCCAGGTCTGCTCCATTTTTGTGCGCTAGCCAGGCGATGTACCATAGAGGACTCAACTATCAACTTTGAGCCAAAATCGCCTGGAAGAGGCCCACGGCTTGACTCATGGATATTCGATCTCCGGGCTCTGGTGTCCAACATTTCCCAAGGAGCTCCCACAGAGCTGTTGTCAGGGCGCTCCTCGGATTGGGATTCTCGGGTCTCCCGCCTTTAAGAATTTTCATTATGACGCCAGCGTCTCCTCCGACCTCTGCAAATGGCTGCTTGCTTGTCCATATCTAGAAACATCGAGACAGGGGTTTGAGTCAATCAACTGCGCAACGGTAGCTTTTAGGAGCGCGTACCTCTGAACATGTGATGCCGAAAGCATAAACATCAAGAGGCTCGTTATACCGCATGCTGTTGTCGTTCAGCAACTCAGGTGCCTGATAGCGGAATACTCCAGCAGCTCTGGTCGTAAAGCCTGCTATGATCGTGATTTTTGAACATCCGAAATCACACAAAAGTGGGCGCCCGTCCTGGCCTACGAGAATATTCGTCTGAACAAGGGAATAGAATTTGGGTTAACTGAGGTACGCGACGTGGTTGTAACGGGGTTGAAGTTCTGTAGGTGCCACTCACGGGCTTCAAGTCACCATGAATAACCTTCTTCTGGAGACCATGAAGGTATTGCAATCCTCTAGCGATCCCCGTCATCTGGGTCCGGATAAAGTAAGAAGGGGCGACAATCCAGCTATCAACAGCTCACCATGTTAAGTTTAACGGCCCCAGAAGGATCGAGTAGTGTCTTGAGATAGGCCATGATATCGCCTTTCTGGCAGAAAGGTGATATAAGAGCTGGACAGCCTTCTCTGCCAAGACTGTGGTCAAGACCCAGGAAAGGCAATATATTGGGATGATTCAAGGTGGTCCATACTGTGGTCTCCCTTATCAAACGCTGGAGAAGTTGAAACGTAATTAGGCACTCCGGTTAATAGGGCTTGTATCACATACAGTCTTGATCTTGACTACATTTTCCTGGTCATGCGTGTTGCTGATTCGTAGAACCTTGATTGCGACCTTCGGAAGACACGATTTTAAGTACCATCATGAAAGTCATAGCTCTTACACTAGGTTCGCTCACGTTCATAGTCCCCGCTCCTTCGCTTGAATAAGTCCCGATGAAGATATCAGAGCATCCACCGCTGAATTTGGCGTAAATGCTACTCGTATCCAGCCTTACGCGGCCAGTCAAGTTCTATGAGCATCTAATCAGGTCCATGGGAACGCAGAAGTTTATGTAAGGGCATACCCTATGCTCAACCCCTTGGATATCATTAGCGATGCGGGATCCAGGGAGTGACATGGTGGTGGTGCTTCCTGAGAAGCTTCGGTGCGCTCTGTAGCTTTTATATCTTTTCCCATGAGGGCCCTTTGACTGACACAGGAGTCGAGAGCGATCGGACACGAGTGTATGCCCGCGTTCCGAGCACCAGGGAACGCGAGAAAGAAAGGAAGTTGTCCGAGACGCTGAGACTCAGATTATCAGATCGCCTGTGTCTATTTGGTCGAGATTTGCTCAAAAGACCGGCGGCAGCAAAGCGTTATCCTGGGGGAGATATTATAAGACACTATATCGATCATTCCCCACGAGATTGTGATCAATCACTGAACACCAATAGGCAGGACTGGTCGTTCGCGAGTGGTACATATGTGTCCATCCTTATAGACAGACTAGCACAATTAACCCGAAAAAGAGATTACCACCTACAGCGGAGTCGGCATGAGGTCATGCCACCAGGAAAGAAGCACTCTGATGCCATATTACGACCAAGGTGAACGGTTGGCTGCTTCGTGTACAACCGCCTGAACCTTATCAAGTGGTCAGTTGATCCCAGCCCAATTACCAGGGATCTTTTTTTCACTGGGACGCTAAGATTGCGATTCTTGATCCGACGAGTCAGACATATTGTTCAACATGAGATCTTGTGGGGTAGCGACGACCAAGTACGCTCATTTTTCTGAATCCTGACTCCCGAGCAATATAGCGCCACCGTTTACAGAACCAGAAGTTGAACATGAGCAAAGTCCAGAAAAGGCAGGTCAGAGGTGAGATTTTCTCAGAAGGAGTCAATGCCGCCAGTGTATGCAAAGTCAATGCTTTTCGTGGTTGGTTGTATGTTGCTCAATCAACGGCGAACACTGCAAAACGCGTGAGGCGTCGGCGCCTAGTAAGTACATGATGGGCAATGTCATTGGACCACAACAAATACATACAAGATTACACGTGTGACCATCGTGATGAATGCATTCGATTCGGACCGGCTATCACCGGCAATTCCCGCTTCGGTCTCATTCGACGAGAACTCACCGGTGCACGTCCAAATCACATCGCTTTAACAATTATACGCTCGAGTTCACCAAGGTTCGCCACCACACGCTGCATAAAAATAAAAATGACTACGCCGATAACATGCAGAATAAATCATGGTCAACGGCAAATACAAAAACCGGTAACAAGAAATAAACCAAGGAAAGCTTGGTACAGAACAACACGGTCCTCCAAGTCGAACTATCTACCATCCGCGAACATCCGTGCTGAGAGACCTATGTATTAGCTGGTACAGCTACGCATGCATGCGACCTACTCCTCTTGCGACGAATCTCAACCTTTCNTGCTGATANACCCTCTCCCNGACAATNACTGACTGGTGTTGTTCACAAGCCCTATGCCTGCAGCCCATACCATCTCGACCGCACGTCGCGCTGGTCTAGCCTGGTCTGAGCTCTAGATCCCATGCCCTCCTCCCTGTGACCAGCGTCACGAGACCCTGCACCGGTTCCTTGTGGACGACCAGTGTTCTGGGATCCTGATGCAACGCCTTTTTGTGTGTCGCGCATTCCTTGGTGTTTCGAGCCTTGCCATCCTCTTCTCTGGATAGCATAATATGTAAACCCCTTGCGCCAATATAGAAAGAAACAAGGTCGATTGCCACATAGGACATGACCTCGAACAAAACGACGAAAGCATGGCCGTAACCAACGCGTGCAATGTTCTGATCCAACGCTCTGACGCACATGCGTAAATCTTCCGGCCGCAATGACTGGTAGGCCCAGTAAATAGATTTACAGACGGCGATGAACTGGACCAAAAACAATGTTGCGTGTCCTGGAAATGAGAGGGCAGGTTCGGCTCGGTACTTGTACAGGGCGATGTTGGATGACTTCTTGAAAACTCTACAGAGTTGAGCCCCGTCAACAGCCGCACCCATCAATAAGGCCCTGGTCTACTCACTTGGAGAGTAACAGTGTGAACACCACTGATTCGTATGGAGAGCGACCCGCAGTCGATTGGCTAAAATGATCAGACAATAAATGGAATACCCACCTAAACTGGAGCCTCCAAATGGAACGTTAGTGCACCCCTTTAGTGGAAGCGTAACGCCTGACGTACCCGATCAAATCATAAACATGGCAAGTGACTCTTTCAGCCGCCAAGGCTTCGTTGGCGGCGATCTGGCAGCCTTTCTGGGGTACTCGTCGAAGCTGGACATGTTTTGTGGTTGCAAGCTCGGTTGGTAGTATTAGGATGTTGAAGAGGATAGGAAGGAATTGGAGAAACAGAGGTATAATTTTCTGGCTTTTAAATCCAACAATCATCAGAACACACTAGCGCCCTCGAGTCATCTCGTTGCAAGATCAGTGCACGGATAGTAACGACCCACAAAGGGAAGGCAATCTTTGGCGTTTGCGCCATTAGACGAACAACAAATCCAAAATAGGTTTTGGCGACTGGGAATAACGCCACCGCGCTACGATAGCATATACTTCATTCCTTTTACAATCTTGTTGTAGTCGAGAGATCGTTCCGCCGACCCTGAAAGATCGAAACGATAGGCCTTTCCGACTCATGGCTTCCTAATTTCACGGACCTCGACCGCGTAAACCTCTGCTCAGGATGGCCCAATGGTGGAACACAAGATGCAAAGTGTTTAAAGCCATACTGTTCATCCAGCAGGTATCCAAACCCTCAGCTTCGTGTTCTTTGACGCAACCTGGGATGCGACGCCACGGTCAGGTCTACGATGGCAAATGTCCAGCTGAGCCAACCCAATTTGGAACCCACGTGTCGAACCTTTATGGAACAAGAAACATGATAGTATAACTTGTCTGAGTTTGACTTGGATATTACGGAAGAGCTAACATTGACGACCCTGGAAAAAGCGCACAACTTCATTCATAGATATCCGTTCCACTGGCTCCTTCCTCCAGCACTGCTCAAAGAGCTGCCATAATGATCGTGTCATGGTAGAAGCGGGCTCGTGGCACGGAGGACGTCTGCCTTCCATGACACGAATGATGACCGCCGGATCCTTTTTGAGATCTGGATAAGGTACAACACCTGTCCAAATCTGTGGAAAAAGAAGTCATCGAGTTACTCCAGGACGGCTCATTTCACAGGTAGTTCAGTCCAAATCTTACCTCGGAGCAACTGATTCCAAACGAATAGACATCGACTGCCTCATTTAACCTTGTCATAGCATCGGTAAACACTTCCGGTGCTTGATAGCGAACCGCTCCTGATGCTTTGGTCGTGAAACCGCCGTGTGTAGCTATCTGGGAACGACCAAAGTCGCAAAGGAGGGCTTGGCCGTCGTCACTGACTAGAATATTTGACTATGATGATTGCGAATCGATGTGAGCCGTCGGACGCGATGGACTCTTCGTAAGTACCATACAGACAGGAAGTTTCACTTACTGGTTTCAGATCCCCGTGAATGATATTTTCTTTCAGATTATGGAGATAAATCAACCCTTCGGCAACACCTGCCATCTGTGCTCATTTCAACTGCCATTAGAGCCGCACGTCGGTCCACGACAAACTCACCATGCGCAATCTCACAGGCTCGGATGGTTCAGGGTGGCACTTCAAGTAACTCATGATAGGACCATTCTCACAAAAGGGGGATATAAGAGCTGGACAGCCCTCCCTTCCAAGGTCGTCTGCGAGGCCAAAGAATCCCAAGACATTGGGGTGCTTCAGGTTAACCCATACTAGAGTCTCTCGGATCAAGTACTGCAAAAGCATAAGAAACCTTTACTGTGCCCTCATTAAAAGGCTACTTACGATCTTGACTTGCTGTATTCCCGCTGGATCGTCCCTAGCGAGCCTAAGCACTTTGATAGCAACCTAGAACGATATGGGTTAAATCTGATGTAGAAAGTAAGGGTTGACCCTAACTTTCACTTTCGTATCCTTCTCCGCTGCGTAAGATCCAATCCAAACATCAGCATATCCACCACTGTAGGCAGGGTACATCGCATCGTCTCGTTTTACAAGGCCAGTGAGATCCTGAGGAAGCAAAGTGATCAGTGAATGCCATGTACTAACGTTCTATCCATGCCAGAATGTGCGTATCGGGGTAGCTGGCTTGCCTTGTAACTGATGCTCTTTATTTCACTAGGAATCTGAGGCTTGGAAGTTGTCATGGAGGTGAGTTAATACTAAGTACTTCCACTTGCCAGATATATGAGTCCTCAGGCCTCAGGCTTCGTATGTTTCCCAGGCACTTAAATCAATACTGACGTGTGGGAACTTAGAAAGGTGCTGCTAATTGAGCTTCTCCGGACAACCGGTACTTGAGATAGAAGAAATAGAGGTGTTATTAGCACAAAGAACTAGATCATCGTTAAGCTGATCAAGTAAAAGCCAGTGACTTGAAATTATCAGCCGCTAGACAATCAAATTGTCGTGAAATCTGCGATGATGACTGGTGAGTGACCA
Source organism: Leucocoprinus birnbaumii (assembly GCA_027627405.1). Classification (NCBI taxonomy): domain Eukaryota; kingdom Fungi; phylum Basidiomycota; class Agaricomycetes; order Agaricales; family Agaricaceae; genus Leucocoprinus; species Leucocoprinus birnbaumii. The sequence continues at coordinate 1,200 of JANIEX010000463.1, read as the reverse complement.
CTGGAGTTGAGGTGGCTAAACACGCGTCCACTGTGATCCATAGACCTAACATGGAAGAACTGATCCGAGATAACGACATCCCGCCGAGAGAAGGCTGCGATGTGATCATATTCGAATTGTATGGTATGTCACGTTATGAGAACTCCCATCATGAACTTTCAACGACTCTTCGCAAGCGTGTGACCGATTCTATCGCTAGTTGGTCGACTGATCTGCTCTACACAGCGACTTGGGTTGAAATAAAGAAATTGAACCACTGGCGGTGGATCTCCGTGTGATTGCTTTGGATCATAAGACATTTTCGATCCCGTTATATACTTCAGTACATACGATCATAAATAAGAATATCAGAGAATATCGAATGAGAGTATCGTTCTTGAAGGACTTCAGGACTCGAGCCATAGTAGAATACGCTTTTCGTCCTCTCTTCTCCAACAGTCCCCAGACTATGCTAACTTATCAGCAGTGTTTTAGTTTACGTCGCAATCGTTGGAGATGGTCATGGTGTTAAGTAACAGGCTTGCCTGCCAGGTATGAGCTCTCTGGTTTGATAGTATTTCCAACAAAATTGACATTCTAGCTTCCGTGAAGCCGCGCGCTGAGATGAAACAGACAATAAGATTCGGGCTACGGTGTGGGTGTGCCTTGCGTCTTGACACGAAACGGTCAATCTTGTACTGAAGGACCTCTTTCCCTCTGAGGGCCAATCCTGTCTCTCTTACCCACTTTGTTACCCACAGCCTCAAACATTTGAAGAGAGTGTGATTGATGCTGTTTCAAAATATGAGATAACTTCCAATCCGGGCCTTCAAAACCTATTAATGATCCTCCTTCCAGGACCTTCAGGCTTCAGGCCAGCCCTCTGCTGAGAGCCTGGAGAAAGTAAATTGATCAGATATAGCGCTTTCGGTGGCTCCACTTCACAGTATCATCACCTTGGAGCCTGGTACCGATTGGTGGCTCAGTACCTGAGCTTTGAATGAAATTGAACGAAGAAACCTTTGAAGGGAGGGAAACTCCCCTAACAACAAAAATAAAATGCGAGCGCGGCTGAATCCAACTGCCGCTGGCCTTCAAAACCGATAGGGAGGCTCGACGAGCTAAAACGACGTCAAAACGAGCGAAAACGAATGAAATTTCGAGGGGAAATTCGAGGTGAAGAGGAGGTAGAGTAGATAGAGAGAAATTCCAGATAAAATT
>JANIEX010000462.1:0-30680 GCA_027627405.1 Leucocoprinus birnbaumii | reverse complement strand
GTTATTCGCCCCTTACCAAATCTTAATGACCCGAATAAGGAAAGTCGGTTTTTCCTGATGTTCCCTTTAACGTACTTCGTGAAGTGGTCAGGGCGGTCGATAAGAAGACAACGGAGAGGGAACTCCTACCTGATAATCCTCCCTATTCTGGTCTGCCATGTTTTTCCCCTTAACATTGGGGCGCCTTTTGGACGGGGGGTAGAGCGCGAGCTCCTCGCCGATAGAATGTCGTGCGATCTCCCAGGTCAATCGGTTTGGCCAGCGATCTGAGCGTCGATGTTGTAGGCGTTCTTGAAATATTCGTTGTAGGCAGCCCGGAACTATGAAAATGGTTGTGAGCAAAGCTCAGGCCCCTGAAATATCAATACCTGAGTATGATCATTAGCAACAGCTTGAGCAATGAATTGATTCTATACAGTGGCTATAAGGATTTGGAGTGATTCTGGCGAATCTATGTGTATATACCACGGCTGAAGAGTCTCAGTGAAGGCATAGACAGGTAGAATGGGGCCACGTCTCTGATTTTCCCTCATTTGCAGGCAGAAAAATCCACAATGAAACTTCCGCGAATGCAACCAGACACTCCTAATCATGATCATGGTAGGTACGAGAGCCAGGGATGTTATGATCATCGCCAGACGAAGCCGGTACAAGTTGGTCCCAGCGATAAATTGGCACGCATATGAAAGCAGAAGGGCATCACGAAAGCGTGCCACAGCTGGGAGAAGGCTCAGTAGCATGCATTGGGCTGGATCCCTAACACAAGGGTCCGTGGGAATTATGAGTGAAAGTTCATCTGATTAGATAGAGCAAAGACGTGTGTTCGACGTTATACACGTTCTAAAAATCAGTATCTAGATTGAGAAATACACCGAGAAGACTTTTTCCAGTGTCCACCCGTACTCTGCAACGTACAAGCTCTCTCATCCCCGTTGGGTTCACCGACATGTCCTAGAACAAATTCATTAAACTCCACTGCAACCGTTGAGAACGCCTGTACTCACCAAAATTCTCTCAGCAAGGCAGTAATCAATGACCAGGAGAAGCCAGGAAAGGTGATGACTGGAGTGTCATCGTACGCTGGGCTTGCCTTTGACTTCACACAGAAGGCTCATTCCTGGGAACCCGATGCATCCGAAGGATGACTGCCTAAGGAAGACCAGGTCAGGGATCGGGTAGCTCGAGGTTCTCAAGGTGTTGCTCCAGTATGACTCGGTTTATTTCTTTCGAAAATTTCTGAAATATAACTTGATATAGTTGAGCGAAAGAGGGAGCGAGAGTGAGAGACTTTGCTTACAGGATGGTAACGAGCACGATAGAACCTGCTGGGATATTAAAATCCCAGTAGACGTCATCTTCTATCAAACAATCTGGCATCACCAAGGAGAGCAGGAGTCCCGGTTCCGTATCGTCTTAGGGCGAGCGCCCGAAATGAGCACAAAGAGCCTAGAGGGGCCAGTGCACAGTGCAGCGAGTGGGAGATTGGGGAACGAAGTTCAGAACTTCCGCGCAAGGTCCAGGGAGGTTAGTCCAGGGCAGGAGGTGGACCGAAGAGGGAGTAGCGGTGGTGCATCGTGGCATCATGCACCGACAATAAGCGGAACAGATATGGACGGTAGTAGCCGACCAATCCAGCCTAAGCATCACGCTACTTATGGTTCGACGGGAGGAAGAAGGCAGGGAGCAACTTTCATTCCGTGATAACAAGTTTCATACCCAGTGGGACGGGCCTCATTCTGGCATCATATGCGCACCCGTACCACCAGAAGGTAGAGGGCCCGGAGGAGGAGGGCGTGCATACTGAGTCGAACTGAACGCTATTCAGGCATCGATGAATATAATGGATTTTGAGAGCGCTTATAGAGGTTGATTTGGTCTCGGGTGGCGAGGGTTCGGTGTTAGCGCCGGCTGAAGCTTTGGGTGAAACGCGCCGGAGGTGGCAACGGCGTTGGGAAAGTTGAAAATAAGTTTTGTTGGAGGTTTGTGGTCGCAGCTGTGATGCGGCTCAAGATGTGGTGGCTATTGTCAACGCCTCCGCGCCGACCTCCATAACGCCCTCCTCAACCTTCAACCCCTCAACCGAGAGTGATGGACACGAGACATGATTTGCTGCTGAATATCTCGTCATTAGTTTGAAGCCTGGGCTGAGATTGTCAGTGGAATGATCAGATACACAAAGAGAAAAGCTCACGGCGTCCAGCTTTTCCTTCAAGAAGGATGAGTAGTCAGTCAGCGACCGACTTTGGTGTTGTGTTCAAGCTTGAGCCCAGTGCTTCTTATCAAGCAGGCACGCACGTATATGTAGGCGGGAATATTGGCCAGAAAGACGGCGAGGGACAAACGTAACTCGTGAATGACCGCAGAAGAGCAAATGGCTCCGGGTCGGATCACCTAGATTACAGCTCAGCCATTGATCACGATCCCTCGATCAGTGATCGATGATCGATGAGCATTCAATGCCCCTCCTCTCCTTCAGAAGCTTCAACTCGGGATGCATACGTCAAAACGTGCGCTGCGTCTTTCGAGAAAGGTGGGTCATCACAAGCGACGGCAATGGTATTGTCGACGTGAACTTGAACAAAGGATACTACACACCCCTGGCACTGCTCTTTGCTCTATTCCTAGCATTCTCGAGCCTCGAGGACTTTGATGTAGATCATAACTTGAAGTCCATCAGATCGAAGTTGTCACTAGTCGTCAAAAAAGCCTCGAGTACCGTTCGACGAGGCAAAGTGTTATATTTGACACAGCTAGGCTTGCAATTCGCTCGTTTCTCGCTTCCCACTCATTATCATCCTACTACGCCACTAGTAGGTCTTCACCCCCGGACTGCCATGTGAAACATGCTAGGACGTGGGAGGCATTATTTTCCTATCATCTCGCTTCCCACAGAATGGGAACGAATAGAATTCAAATTTAAGTTTTCCGCGTGTTGACGGCAGAGAAGAGATTGCAAAAGAGATTATCGGCGAAGATCAGGCTCGTAACCCAGCCTACTGAAGGGTATGGCGAAAAGGTCACTCTTCTGATATGTTCGAAATTACAAGTGGTCGTACAAGCATTCCATTTTACATTGGCATCTGCTAGGTAATATGCAAGTTTAAACATATAATGCTCAGAACGTCCCGCCCGGAATACCGTTCTTTCGGCAATCGTCTGGAAATGCAATCAATAGCCTCACTCATGATTAAAAAATGCTGTAGACCATTACTCACACAAACAATGTGCGTAATATGGAGATGTAGGGGTGAACCGTAAGAGGCAATAATACGACTGCCTGATGATATTTGCGGCTATCACAGTAATGGAGAAGAGACAGACGAGTGAAGAGAGGACGGGAATGAGCTGCATTTCGTGTCGAGTACGACGGATTTTAACTTCGAATTCGGCTTAGAGATAGTCTGATGGTCCAGTCATGGTCGGGCTTATATACTACATTCTGGTGCTGATCTGGGCTGTCTACCTCTGACTCCATGTGTGGAAAGTCTATATAAGAATTGGAACCAGAAGCCCTACAATGTGGCAGAAAATATTAGCTTCGCCAGCCCAGAAGCTCAAGGTTTCATATCAGCACCCCAAGTCTGGAAAGAATGATTGACCAATGCAGCGAGATAATCTCTACCCGAATCCTAGGTCGATAAATATAGCGGTAATTAGGAGTGTCACGAAGAAAGCGAGGTTAACCAATCCACATCGCCGAGTCCCTTCAAGTCATGGGTAACCTGAAGCTGGGCTTTCTCCGCAGGCAGCCGGATTTCGAAGCATGTCTTGATGCGGGGCTTAGCGAGATACTACAGAGTCATGTCACACTATATGCATCCTTATTCGCTTCAAGCACATCACAGCTGAGCGTTAACATAGAGGGTGAGAGGAGAAATGGAACTAGAAGATACTAAGTATGACGTATCGAGCACCTTGTGAGGGCTTACCTACTTTATCATGAGCGGAATATGCTGGAGGGTACCGTGACCCGACGTACAGTCATGATGTATAGCATGCATACAGACGGCGGGTGTGCGATGACAGATGAGTCCAGAAAACCTGTATCATTGCTGGCGTTCTTGATATATTCACCGTAGGCAGCCCAGAACTATGGAAAGACGCTGTAAACCATAAATCAGACCCCTTGAGTCATAAATACTTGATTATGATTGTTAACAACAATTTAAGCAATGAATTGAGTCCACTGGTGGGTTGGATCTCACAGCACTCAGCCATAGTTCAACGTCATACATGTTCTAAAATCAGCCTAGATTGAGGGATACGAAGGAGAAGCCTCACCCCTCGTCCAAGCGCAGGAGTCGGCTGTCGGGAACCCCCATTACCCGGGAACATAGCTTTAGATTGTCGGTCGACTCATAACCGGTTACGCGAAGAGAAAAGCTCACCTCGCACAGATTTTCCTCAGGAAGAATGGGCAATCAGTCAATCATCAATTTGGATATCGTATTCACGCTTAACTATACTCAGTATACGCGCGCTCAACGACGTTCTCACTACTCAAAGCCTCAGCCTTGACCACTGACTAGAGCCTCACTTTAGTTGTACTCGCATGGCATGGACTCAGAACATCTGGAGGCACAGGCGACATTTATGCGCAAAGCTAAAAGATTGCCGTTTATCGTTAGCCACAAGGTGGCTGAAAGGCTCTCGACAAAAAGTACAGACTAGGCTTATGGAGCGTACTCATTGGTGTGGTGCCCTTCCTCTCATGTAACGTTTCGACCGTGTCCTCTAAAGCTTCAAAATGACAGCACTCAAAGGTGCGTGACAGTCAATCAGGATCTCAGGCGAGTGGCTGGCTGTAATAGATATTGCGAATGTGAGCCTGAATATGAGCGAATAATTAAACGGAACACTCACCGCTCCTAGTCTCTGGTCAAAACCAGTAAAGGCCCCAGCGGCGGAGCAACCAGCTGCGTCCACCAGAGCTGCCTATCAAGCAGGCACGCCCATATCTGCAGGCGAGAGTATTGGCAAGAGACTGCGAGGAACAAGTGACTTGACGAAACCGTTACTGGAGAGGAGGGAATAGCGGCTCGGAGGTCGGATCGTGCTCATCGCAACTCAGCCGTTGATTAGGTTGCCTTGATCAGTGATCGATTGATCGATGATCGATGATCCATGCGCGACTAATCAACGCTGATTGGGTCGTGCCCTTTTGGATCGGTCCTCCACTCCCTCCCACTCGTACGGCGCTAACGGCACGCCCTCTGCGTCTCAATGGTGAGTATCCTCCTCTTTCCCGTTCTCCTTTCCTTATCGTCTTTGCTTTGTTCGCCTCTGATGTTGAACGATCAATCGGATCAATTTGGCTGTCAATTACTGCTGTTCAAATTCATGTGCTTTGCTCCCAACCCCAGATTCCAACTACCTTCATTCCAACGACGCACAGCTTTGATTTATTCATCTACATCATGTTGATACTCGACTCATAGTCTCATTCTTGGTCTCATCAAAACGGACTTGTCAAAATGCGATCTTTGACCAGTTTAGGGAAAGTCTGTTCAGGAATTACAATATCCGGCTGGTGCTTATGCTCTCACTTTTAATAGCGCGCAGAATCTAATGCCGATAGGGATATCGGAAGGCCAATGCTCAGGTCAGACCTACTTTGCGAGCCAACACAGGTGCGTGGCGTAGATTAGTGCGTCTTGTTCTAGCCCTTTGGTAACTCAGCCGGAAGGGCAGTGGAGAACGCATCCAAGCCTCGAAGATGCCCGAGCCGAGTTCGAGCGGCATTAATTCATTCGATTCAGGGTTGCCCTCAGTGCTGGATGTCGTGCCCGTGGGGCCGCACCGCGCGCATGACATCAGGCATCGACTAGCTCCGGCCGATAATGAATGTGGGGAGGAAGGCCTGAAGGTATATTGACTTCACTGCCACTTGGAAGTTATCCGGGCTAGCTGTCATTTCGCCATCCGGTTCCACCTCAATGGCACACCAAGGGCTCAGGTATAAAAACAACAGCCTGTAGGTGTTAGTAACACTGGACTTTCTTCGACCTTGGATTACCTTTGCAAATAGTCATGGGAGCATTCGGTACGATAATCTCGTTTTCGAATGCTAGTACGTCTGAGCTAAGAACCTTCTTTCCTTAGCATCCTCACTCTCACGTTCCTCTAATTCGCTTCCCACACAAACACCTGATAGGGCTCTCATACTCGACCTCGGCGACGTGATCTTCAGCTGGAAAGCTCCTACGGACGGTAAACTCCGCCCTAAGGTCCTGGCACGAGCGATGTCAACACTACCGTGGCACGAGTTTGAGTGCGGTCGAATTACCGAAACGGAATGCTTCGAACGCATCGGCGAGTTGATGCGTATACCACCATCCGACATAGGCGAAACGATCAAGCAAGCCCAAATCTCACTCACAGCGGACGATGGTCTATTATCAGTGCTGAAAGACTTGAAGGATGCATCTAACGGCACGCTCAAGATTTATGCCATGTCCAATATATCAAAACCACACTGGGATATCGTACGATCTCAGCCCTGGGACGGGACAATTTTCGATCAAATCTTTACCTCTGGAGAACTCGGGATGCGAAAGCCGCACCTCAATTTCTATCAGCACGTCCTCAAGGAGATCGGACTGGGAATGTCTCCTGAGAACGTCATCTTCGTTGATGATAAACGAGAAAACGTCTTTTCTGCGTTATCCCTCGGAATGCGGGGTATACGCTTTGAAGATAGCCATACAATTATTCAACGACTGCTGAATATCCTTGGAGATCCAACGACACGAGGAGAAGAGTTTCTACACAATAACGCTAAGAATATGCACTGTACGACGGATAACGGTGATATTGTCAAAGAGAATTTTGCTCAACTGCTAATTCTCGAAGCTACGGGGAACAGGTACGTACCATCTCAGCAAGTTCGTTTGCAAAACGAGGACTAATTCCGCTTCAAGAGAACTTGTCACCTTAAACTCATATCCACTGCTCTGGAATTTCTTCCAAGGTAAAACGTTTTGCTTACTTCTGTTGCAATGAGAGCAGTGGTTGATATCGCTCTGGTTTAGAACAACCCGTTTTGACTACGAGCTCCTACCCAAATGACTTTGACACCACCTCCGTTGCGTTAACCGTCCTTGGATGTTCTGAGTCTCTGGCCAACGCGATNATGGATAAAGCTGCCTCGAATTTGAGCCCCGATGGTATCGTCCAGGTATAACTCCCACCGATTCGTTACTTTCCCTGACAGCTAACATCGCACGTCCAGCTATACGACGACCCTCAGCGTCCACGNGTGGACCCAGTCATCTGCGTTCATATCCTTACTTTATTCTACCAACATGGCCGAGGCGACGAGCTGAAAAAAACCTACGAATGGGTCTACCAAATCCTCTTCCACCGAGCATATTCCGATGGAACACTCTACTATTGCGCACCAGACTACTTCCTCTACGCACTCCATAGGCTAATCACATATACCGAGCAAGCNGGTAATCCACTTCCACAAAACTTACGTCCGTTATTCCAAACGCGATGTNGGGAACAGNTTGGCGTATCCGGTGACGCTCTAGCAATTGCAATGCGTCTAATCGCATGTCACTGTGCCGGAACCTCGAGAACCGAGGTAGAGAGGGATTTATGTCGGTTGAGGAGTTTGCAGTGTCAGGATGGAGGGTGGCCTTTTTGTGCGATGTATAGGATTCCGAGTGCGAAGGCGCAGATTGGAAATCGAGGTGTGAGTACTGCCATGGCTCTGAATGCCATCAAGCTGTTTGCGAATTAGTGGTCTGGGTCCTAAGNTANAACCTGATCGCCGTATTGCGATGTCATAATATCTATGTATTACTTATCTAATCGTTTACTATACTTTACCTANGTTTCTCCTTCCCCTCGTTTCTCCTCTTTCTATATTCCTCTTCTCCGATTCGCGTAAAAATTTCAAGTTACAATACATGAGACCATACGACTACGTTCCAGCTTTTTTTACTCGAAAANGTGCAGAATTGAGNGAGGTAGAAAATGAGCTCCTTGTCACGCTCTCAGGANACACCNGAGTCGGAAGCTCAACNCATCAAGGGTTTCAAGCGCCATTTTCCAAAATCGAGTAACAACTGAGCTCACTACGTGCGATTGATACTGTAATATAACCGCCATACTTTTGTGAACTTATCGTATAAAACTGGCTTATTATAGAAGNNTTGCCTATATAAGGTAAAGGGTTCACCGTAAAGTCGCAATAAGAATGTAGGATTCATTCAGAATCGCACGTAGCATAAGCAGCGGCAACCATCTGCCGAGTGATGGACTAATGTGACGGTGATGNNACGAGGAGAAACGGGGGGGGAAAGGAGAAANGTGGGTAAAGTATAGTACTTGTAGTCTACCTAACANGAGGATTTCATAATCACTCCCAAAAATCTCATCTGGTATGNATCTGCCATTTATAATGTCGCCGGCTCACAGGTTTGGATCTTACGATCACTGGATCGAGCTTCGCCAAATTACGGAGGAGGATATTGCGGCTTGAAAGGTATCGCGAAGCTGACGTTGCAGTGNAGATCATTCAGCGTACAATGGCTGGTGCCGAGTTTATGGTTTTTATTGAGAACCGGTACNGCCTCAGTGGACTTACATAGTNGATATACTAGCCACATGCACGTTCACTTCACGCGTTTTTAGAGTTAAGGAGATATCGTTGTCCGCGGCATGGGTAAAGTACGAAGATCCAGCATCCGACACTTGATATTGATCCAAATACAAGTAAGGCTTGTTAAGNAGAACAAATGCAGTGTGATTAAGAGTACTACATATTAAGACGCGAACGACACCAAGAGNTCGAAAAAGCCTAGTTGAGCTGATCGACGCCTCTTCATCACTGCTCACNCCGTACTCCTCGCAAGCGACCGAACAAACAAAGGAAGGTTGTCTTGATATCTTTTCCNCAGATGGGGCTTCAATGCAGGCCTGGTCGTTATTCCACGAGCGGCCTTNGGGAATATATCATCATGAGAAACGGCAAGGTCGATATCGAATGCACGGATTAGAGTGAATAATAAAGCCTTCATTCTGATAGGACAAACCATTTTAGACCATGAATCTTATACATTATGGAAGACGTAGCTTACTCAATCAAGGCAAATCGGTATCCGATGCAAGATCGAGGACCGGCGAGAAATGTCATGATGTTTCCCCACAGTCCAGGAACGCTCTCAGCAGCATCTGGGATCGAGTTCCATCTTTCTGGGCTAACGGANTCCGGTCAGTGAATGTTAACCCAGGGGAAGAGCTATAGCTCACTTGAACTCGGAGGCGTCGTCTCCCCAAATTTCCTTTGACGTGTTGATCAGATGAGGCGATATGACCACTTGTCTGTCCTTTGGCAATCCTGCATACGTCATATGTGAGCAGATATCTTCATTTCTCTACATGAGACAAGAGGCAGACTTTATACNATCGTGCTTCTTCCCCATCACATCCACAATCGGATTATCCAAAGGGACAACGACATCCTCTGCCGCAACACGATTGGTGGTTGAAGCAGGAGCGTAGAGTCGAAGTGCTTCCCTGACGACNGCCTCGAGGTACGGGAGGCGGTTAAGCTGATCCACAGATGGATGATCTGTTGGCACAGTTAATATCTCATCCCGCAATTTNTCCTGAATNGATTTGTGCTGTGTGAGGCAATAGACTGCCCAGGACATAGCAGTGCTAAGCATACTCGATATCAGCATTTTTTGCAGCCCCATNCTGAGATNACACACCTTGTAGTCTCATGACCCGCAATGATGAAAGTCGGTACCTCTTCACCATTGNATATGAGCAGAAAGCGTGGCAATCGTGTATGTAGAAGACATACGGGCAATAACTGATTCATCATCCATTCTCAAGTGATCTGGTATCCCTTCGCTGACATTTGCCCGGACGAGGACTGAGAGTAAGTCTTTCCTGTGATCATCCCCNATCAAGTTGCTCATGTCTTGTTTACGCTCCTCAAGAAGCCTCCGACCAATNGTATACATGACCTCTCTAGCCATGCGTGCCTCGGTGTCTTGTCTTTCTGGCTGAGAGGGGTATCAACCTGTCTATCNGAAGTATTCCTATAATGAAAGCCTTTACACGTACCANCCATTGACTCAAAGTGGGAAANGCTCCACGGAGGAAAGGAATCAAACTCGACTTGGCCCCGAATTTATCAAACATCTTGGCAAGAGCATCATAGAGCTCGTCCTTATGGTTTGGATCTCTTGATAGTGCATTGAATTGATATCCAAAGCCTAGAGGGGACGTGTAAGTAAGATTGGGTAGGCCGAATGATGAGNCAATCTCACCTGCTTCTCCAACGACATCGAGAGTCGCCTTGCCCAGCCATGCNAAACCATCAATCACTTCCTCTCCGGACTCGAGCTTATATAACCAGATATCTCTGAGCTACACNTGAAGCGATTTAGGTCGAATAACGTCCCGCTGAAACATGAGAACGGTAATGATCACCTTTAATGCTTTATCCATGCAGATGGGAGTAAGCCCTTGAGTCTGCATAGAGCCAAATGCTGGGCTCTATTCCGTCAAGTTGGGCGAGAAGGTTATGAATGCACGAANCTGGAGACGCACCATGACTCGACGCTTNAAAGCACTGTTAGATCCATGAGGCGAGACAGATAAGGGAGGAAAACATACTTGATTCTTATGAGTATGACCTTGCGTAAAGAGCACTCCTATTAATGAACAAAAGCGTGAGCTGGGCACAAGGATCTCGCGACTGCAAGAAATCGAGAAGCTTACCGTCGCCGATAACCTTCCTGACATCATATGTTCCGGCCTTTGATTTGCGGAACACATCAGCATTCGTATAGACATAATTAACAGCTTTGAGGTCTACNGTGAAAACCCCCGTATCCTAAGTGACAATGGAATGGGTCATGTCCGCCGATGCAAAAGTAAAAAAAAGAATACCAAGAGGAGTCCACGGAATTTGAACGTCTGACCGTATTNNTCTACCCAACTGCGATGAACATCAAGGATACTCTCCTACACCCGAAGGANCATCAGAGTTNAACCAGAAACATACTTCAAAGAATATGTATACCGAGTTCCACATTTCTAATAGATTACCCCATAATAAATTCGAGCATGGTGGCCCAGGGAGATTACGGAGGTGCGACGTCAATTTGGTGAGGAGCGATCTATAGAACAGATAAATCGCAGAGAGGGCGACGACAGACGAAGCGACAAGGACAGGAATTGACATGGTAGGAAAGGACAAGGAGAGGAGCAGAATGCGACTGTCGTAGTGACTGTTGATTNACGTAATCGGGAGAGGATGAGCCAGTTGACGTCGAAAATTAAGTTTTTATGGTTGAGTTCTGCGAACCAATTGGAAGCTATCATCCCTTGAATTATGACAGTTGTCATAGAACGAACCAGTCTAATTTAGCTATGTCCAAACTNNGCATAGCGTGCCAGGTGCATGCTGGATCTAATTTGAACCACAGATCTAAAGAGTCCGTACGCGCGTCTAGATTGTTCGTCCCGCCTTCAATACCCCGCTGTTACTTCTCAGAATAAAAGTCTGTCGCTGGTAAAAGAGAATGAAACCGGAAGGCGAACGAGCCAATGTGGGAATCTGGCTTCGAGTGCGTGGTGTTCCAAGCCGCGATCAGCATTTCAGATGTCACGAAAAACCATTAAGNAGCTTTAGACCGCCTCATGTCCATTTTGTTCAATGGTCCTTGCCAATTCATTCAGCGTAACAAGTCACGGTTGTACAGTACNGAGAGCGCAGATCGGCTTACCTAGTAATTAATAGAACCTTGCAGGAAAGATCCGTCTGGATGTGGCGTGCGAGGGAGTTGGGGCTGACTTTCTTGTCAGTAGTGGGATGGAACACGCCACTAGGGAAATGTTGATATATTGGATCAAGGTATCAGCATTGTCTCTTATCGAAACCGCGAAGCACAAATTGGCGCAAACGCAAATGTTCTAAAATGAAGGTCCGAATGTAAAGTTGGTAGTCGAGATAGGAAATCTGAGGGACGCTCAGACAATGCACAGAGATTGCGACCAGCAAAAATGTTCTTATTACGTGAATATTATCTGCAAACAAGGATATGCTCGTCAATTATTCAGATCCCCGGGAAATTGTCTGCCTTGTTCTCACCGCCTTTCTTTCCCACCTCTGCTCTCGCTTTTACCTCCCTGTACTCAGGAACATTCTCTACTTCGCCAGTTCCTTAGGCGCTTGATCAAGAATGGGCATGTAATGGTCGAGCGCACAAGTCTCTTGAGGGCTGATAAGCGATGAGCGCTTTTGAGGTCATTTCGGAAGGGTTTTTTTGTCTAGAAAAGTGTACGCTTCGTTGAGACAGATGCATATACCGATGCCAGTGCTTAATTCGACGTTTGATCATCCTAGAGAGCGTACACAATATCAGCCCTTCTAACAACTCGTTCAATTCTGGGGAGTACACGATACCCTCACCGAGTGTTGCATCAGGCTGATTGCACCGGTATATCCGGTTGTTAAGGCGCTAGCTTTGTCCCATTTTCAAGCCATAGTAGCACGCCGACGAAGACGAGATGTATGAGATTGAAACACATATGACTATGAGCTGGCACTCACAATGCAGCAGGACAAATAGCTGATTCCGGTCGTTTGACGTTAGGCGCCATTCAGAGGGGAACTAGGAACGTGAATAAGTCTGAGCGGGTCAATATGGCTAGCCTGAATGCTAAAACCTATGGTGGGATCTATCTCCTGAAGATATTTGATGTTTTCGTCGCTCAAGAAAGGGATGTACACCGAGCACGAGAAGGAAGCGGTAGAATATTATCAGTGTCCATGTCGTTCGGCATTGTACTGCTAAGTCATTCAACGAAATAAGTCACGGTTATACAGCAGAAAGAGTGTACAATGACTCACATAATCAGTGAAACGTTGCGGAATTAAGCCGCTTTCAATGAGTTGTGTGGGGTAATCGCTAGTAATCGGCGAGAGCTTTATCGTCACTGACAGGGAGAAATACACGGGATCTATTGCTAGGAAATTATCAACACATAAGAAAGGCATTGGCGTTCAGGTCTCTTACAGAGTTCGCGAGACTTCCATCGCAGAGCCACCCAAAACCACTTTTGTCCCGGAATGCAATCAAATAATCGCTGGTGGAATGAATTGGCAAACCCGATGATTAGAATATTCTGCTAAATGGCCGGCAATGTGCTCACCTGATGGTTTTCGGGCCAACCTAAGACCTTTGATCTGATCCAAAAAAAAGCGGAATATAGGTCTTCAGACTCGCCAGTGGGAATTTTTGGGAGGAGGGGAAGCCGAAGGCGCTGTAGACTAGTGAGATTTGGGGTTGCGGGGAACGCATTGACGGAAGGGAATCGGAAATTTCCGACACGTGGTCGCAGCCCGATGACGACATACTTTGGCCTTATTTGCCAATGCCATCCTCGCGGAAATTTCGAATTCCAAGCTGGTTGAACTGTGTTGAACCTAACTGGTTTCTGCTACAGGGTTTTACAGGAACAAATCTGTGGCTCGTATCCAACTACAAAGTACTCCTGGCTCAGAGTGGGTTTCTTCGTGATTTTGAATACTGGCACAAATCACCTTTGAACTTGATCTTGACTGATGATTCCGTAGACAGTGCGACGCCTGGCTCCTAGTTCTGGCTAGGGTGTCCTAAGGATCTCATCGAAGATGTTACCTAGCATCTCTTCCTCCTAGCGCGCAGCTGACTCAGTGGCTGGGACTTAACTGAGCCTTTCCAACGAACCCAAGCCTTGACGCTTCTTGCTCTATGTTTAGATTCTAGAGTTTACAGTACGAAAGCAGCCATCTGACCCTTTACATGAATATGGGCAACCGATAGGGCATTCGCCGTCTGCAGGACTCTCTGCGTTGACCATCAATGTTCTTGATTCCTTTATTGATTCCCTCCGTTCCCCGAGGGATCGTTTAGGTCACAATCGTGGAAGGACTTCGAAGTCAGAGGCTGCTCAGAGCGATAAAGATAGTATACGGTCCAGCGAAGGTGAGGTGTCCGTTCATTGCAACCTCATCATCGCTCAGCAAATGACATTGCAGAGTCAGAGAGCACTCCATCACCCGACTTCTTCGACAATGCTAACAACTTCATTGTTCAGCAGCCTGAATTCACTAATGTTACTGTCAACAACACCTACAATATTATCAGAATTGGGATTACAGGTGCGCTGCTACACCGGCCGAGGAGGACCATTGACTGAGATAGCTGACACCGTCACAGTTTGCACCACCTTGCGCCGTACACCATTTCCGACGCCGCAGTAGACTCGTATGCCTGACGGTTCCTAATTTTTTTTGATTTCGTAGCTTTATTGTTTATCGGTCTGCTTGGGTTTTTTCCTGCCCTTGCGGATGGCCGCCACCTAAATGCCATCCCGGTACGCATGTTACGACCCGCAAAAACATAATGTCCTGGTTAAGTGACGATATTACTCGCGAGTGGAAATTCACTTGGCTCTAGGGCTCAGTTGGGTGCGGCAAATCAACCGTCACTTTGACGCCTTACTAACTCTTGATCGATTGAAGATGATGACAAACGGAGCGCTCGCCAAATCCGCTTCGTTTGGGTGAGTCCCATGGTGCATTTGGCGCTACAACATCTGCTGATATTTCCCAGTTTTCACTCTGGGCGTAGATTCCAAGAAAATATCCTGAAAATGGGTCCAAGCCTGTGATCATCTGGTTTACTCAAGCAGAGTACAACTCCAGAGTAGATCGCCTGACGTGTGATCGGGAGCCATCTCCGAGTCAAATCTTCGATACCAGCAGTGGCTCCTGGGGTTGGGTTGGTATACATAGGAAAGATCAAATTAAACCATGATGTTCTAATTGAGCTTAGTAGTGATCTTTGCATGTACGCTGGACAGGATCAAAGACTTGTGACCGACAAATCAGCGAGTGTGGTCATCAAAGCCATGTCCGGTCTTTGATCCATAGCTTCCTCTGAGATTTAGTTTTGCTCGCTTCAGCTTACTGATGACCACACAATTTCCCCTTGGCTGAGCAATACCTCTTCAGATTCGATTTATATTGCGAATGAACGAGAAAAACTCAACAGCAGCCTTCACGAATCACTTACATATATTAAATGGTATTCCGACTTTGTTTGGTGGTGGAGACGAAGGCGGCCGTGGCTCGTGGTTCCGATTTCCTGTTGTTCATCGGACTCTCTCGGTGTTGTGTCAGAATCGGCTGTTCAAGATTCATGTTTGAAAAAGAGATGATTCGCATGCAGTGGATTCAAAGTCATAAAGGTCATTACAAAAAAATAAGAGTTACAACGCAATCGACATCTCGTACAAAATTACATGACTGTACAAGAAAAAAGAAACCTGCTAGGTCAAACAAGACACAGTGAAAATGATATGCAGCTCATGACAACCTTCCAAGAAATCATTGTCCAATCAAGATAAAGAAAGAGCGGTCAAGATGAATGAATAGATAATTTAAAGGCCTCCACCATGCCGACGATCAAGCATTCCCACCACCCTGATACCGCTTAATCAAGTCCCTCAACCTAGCCTGTCCAAACGCCATATCTCGCGAACTGGAACTAGAAGGTTTCTTTACCCCCTCACTCTCCCCCACACCACCGTTCACCTTCGTACCAGAACTAACCATCGGGTCCGGTCCAGGGCTCAACTTCTTCCGCGGTGGAACCTCGGCGCTCTCTTCTTCGCGCTCACCAACAACCCCAAGCCCAGACTTCTTCCTCTCAACGACAGGTGGAGATTTCGCCATCCCATTCACTTGACCACCCACAGCGCCGATACTAGCTCTACCACCACCAACAGCAGTTCTACCACCCACAGCAGCAGCTCCACCTCGACCGTTTCCACCAACAACAGCACTCTTATAGTCCCCCCTTCCGATTCCAGGCAGCCCAACAGCGATAGTCGTAGTCTTACTCCCACCACTACCGCCGCCCCGCCCAACAGGTCGAACGAGTGACGCTGTAGATGATAAAGTCGGCGTAGCCAAAGAGGAGGATATCATCGCTGGTACCGATGTCGATTTGCTTACTGCAACGGGTATAGGCGCACCCCTCGTTGGAGGAGGACGATTGGTACGAGGTTCGACGACTGGTATCGTGGGTTTGGGTGCTATGAGTGGCGGGGATTTTGCATTCGGTGTCGGTGATTTCGCTGTTGTGGTAGCAGTAGGTGGCGGAGTCTTCGATTTCGAGAATTGTCTGGGTGGCGGTATAGGTCTCGAAGATGGCGTGGGCGTTTTGGATTGTGGCCTCGGCCTCTCGGTCGTAGGTCCAGCAGGAGAGGGTGAGGTAGAACCGAACGTAGCTGGGCTCTTCCTAGGGACCAACAACGGGGGTTCGTTCGTCCTCTTCACATCAGCAGGGGAAGTAACAGTCCTTCCACGAGGTTGCGATAAAGGTACATCATCCTTCTTCGTTCCTCCTGCTCCTGCTCCTGAGACTTGCTTTGCCGCACCTCCAGCGTTCCCATTACCACCAGCAACCGAAGCCCACAACGANGCAACATGTGTCACTTGTCCACCTCTCCCNCCTCTAGCAGACCTCACATCGTACTTATTCTCCTGCTGCACTTNCAGCTGCTGAGGAGGAAACACAGGCAACTTCCCATTCACGTTCTTCTTCCCCTGCGNCCCATCCTTCGAAACATTAACATTAGCATTCGCAGGATGCGTGGGTTTCGGGCTTGTGCCTCTTGAAGCGACATTAGCGTACGAAACAGGACTAGGGGTTAACCTAGCCTTCGCTTGTTTATCGTCACTCGGCTTCATCGTCGTCGTCGTCTTGAAAGGAGTGACAGCGGGGAGAGGAGGCTCAACAACCTTCGGGACCACCACCCCATTCCTCGCAATGGCAGCAGAAGGTGGTGAAACCTTCCTATCAGTCCGAANCGTCTGAGTCTTAGGCAGTCCGGGAACCATAAACGGTAACGGAGGCTTCTCCTTCTCCTTCTCTTTCGTCTTCCTCGCTCCTCCTCCTCCTNCCTGCTCTTCAACNNCNCGTTTCTCANCATCATCCACCTCAGCCCANATATCCATAACCCTCNTAGACTCTTTCACCACCGTAGCCTCCCTGGTCAANCCCNNNCCAGCACCACCAGCTCGACGTAGCACCGACNTAGACATGGATTTCGTNATAGTATCCCGNTGNGCTTTNATNGTCTCAATCGGCATAAACCCAGANGACCGTGGATTCGGCGATGTCGCCGGTGCTGCAGCTGCAGACGACGCTGGCGTTGTCGGGTCCTCAACCTGTGGATGTATGCTGTTGCGTANAGGCGTNGTCGGACGCGANCNNTCTCTGGACTCTTCGTGTACCTTCACCCTCACTCNCNGCAACGCNCCCANCATCCTCTGNTCCTCCTCNTCCTTATCCCCATACCCTTCATCATTATCNTCGCCCCCTTCCACATCNGCATCNGCATCNAGAAAGTCCCACTCAACAGGTCTGACGACACTCGGNCTAGGAGGAATAATCTCTTCCTGAGGCGGAGGCGCATCAGGATCAATCTTTCCNAGCCAAGCCGTAACCCTCCCTCTATTCTGTGCCGACTTTTTCGACGACTTGTTCGAGGATCCGGANGACACACCNGTAGTCTGCGCGATTGCGGTGGTTGTGGTCGTCGGAGGNTGTTGGGCTATCGTTGGCGTTGCAATGGCGGTCGTGGTAGGTATGAGACGAGAAAGGAGGTAGGACTCAATGCCCGCCCGCTCTCTTTCTCTACGCGGCTGGAAATAACTCTCCACTCCAACTACGCTCTTCCCAGCTCTATGAGTCTTCCCGCCATCCATCGACTCCAACTCGACTTCGAACTCATCTTCGTCTCGTTCTCTATACACAACCCCTCCCTGACCGTCCTCACCCCCACCATCGCCTACATCCCTTCCCTCACCCTCACCTTCGCCCTCACGCTGTCGCTCATCACTCATCCTCCCACCACCGCCACCACTATCGCGACTCTGATTATCCAAAGTCAAACTCGAAATCGCNCTCTCATCAGGTATCCTCTCCGAACTCCCGCTCTGCGTATAATTCGGGTTCGGAGTCGTAGACGTACTAGGTACACCACTACTGCTCTCATTCCTCCTATGCAAATTACCAGCGGGGGATGACGATGCTATNATCGGTGTCGTNCGACGGTGCNNATTCGGACTTGGAATGCGTTGGGGATTAGACTTGGTATTNGTGTTGGTATTGGNAGTGTTNGAGGGACCGGAATGTCGTCTCGGAAGNGCTGGAAGTGCAGGAGACCGAGTACGNGGGGAAGCAGANGCAGTATGAGGGGATAANACATCNCTNACNTCCCTCCGTCTCTCGTTATCGACCTTTCTCGTACCAACTTGNTCCAACAACCTCCTCTCCAACGCGTCCAAACCATTTTCCTTCCCAGNACCACCACTACCACCCCTTCTTCCCCCTCCTCCTCCGCCTCCTCCTACCACCGCCTACACCATAAACGGCAGNAACGCCGAGTTTCGAAGGTCGTTTATGAGCCACGAGTGTCGGAGTAGGCGGTAACACACCCGAAATATCTTGAGNCGAAGGCGAAGGAGGAGCGAAGAGAGATTCAAGGGGTAACGGTGGAAAGTGAGGTGGTGTCGGTGGTTAGAGGTTTATAATGCCGGGGTTTAGTCGCTGGTGGCGGAACGGGTAACGTCTTGTTAATGTTCACGTCAACATCCCCATCACCATCTCCTGTGGTCGCCTTCGCCTTGCCCTTGCCCTTTCCTCTATCATCATCCTCACGAACAGCAGGAGACTCTAGCCCAGCAGCGATCTTCTCCAGCTCCAGAACATCATCGCTCCTCAACACAGCTTTTCCCTCTACATTCATTAGCTTCGTATAAGAACGCTTTTGTCGGATTTGCGGTCTCGGCGAGTGAAGTATCGGATCAGCGTTGTCACCGGCGGCTCCGCTGCCATTCGCAGCAGTAGCGCCAGTGGTAGTGGCAGAACGCTGATGATTAGCGATTAGGGGGTTCGCGTCCGCGTCAACGCCGAGCGTATTCGTATCGACATTGACACCTCCGGCAGCACCGGCATTACCAGCAGCACTCGTATTCGGAGGATACCCAAACCGATGCGCAACAGGCGATACACTCCTCCCTCTCCCAGTTATCACAGAAGTCTGTCTTAAATGCCTCGATATCCTCGAAGCGACTGCCCCTTGGCCCTCTTCTCTTCGACCCTCAACAACCACACCGACTGCAGATTGGGGTGATGCGTGGTCAATATGGCGATGATGACGGTGGTGAGGGGTCGTTGGGGACTGAGCTGAACTCTGATACGTTCCGCGCGGAGGACTCTGCATTTGCGTAGGATGGGAGTGGGTGTGAGGAAGAGGTAATAAAATAGCGTGTGCGTGCGTATCGCTAGGTGTAATCGGTAATCCCGAAATCGGTGGAGAAGCGTATCCATGAACGACAGCAGAAGTCGTTAACGGACCTGCACTAGAAGGTCGAGGCGGTAATTGCCTAGTTGGTGCGACATTAAGATGGGTGTAAGTTAGTTGATTTAAGGGGTATAATGCTGCTGGTGCTGGTGCTTCGTGATGATGTGGTATTGGTACATGTGGAGAAGGAGGGAAATATGCTGCGTCAGGGGGAGGATAATATTGATATGGGAGAGGTGGAATCCAAACTTGTTGAGTTTGTGGGTCAATGTATGGTTGTTGCTGTGGAACAGGAAGGGGTCTATGAGGATGAGAGGTTTGTTGAGGGTATAATATCGCTTCGGGTGGAATTGGTTGTGGTGCTGGCGCGGGTGCCGGTGCCGGTATTGGTAGCTCAGGTAGACCGTCGGGATGGACGATCGTAACAGGTAACGCTAGTACTATATCCTTGCTATACAGAAGCAATACAACGAAAATCAATCATCGTTCGACATTCGAAGGTGAAAAACTCACCTTCCTAGACCCATAGCAACCTTGACTTCGACGACCGCTTGGATACTGAACAACGCTTCGCTCGCTCGCTCAGCTTCATCAGCGTCGCCTTCATATCGTCCACCTCTCACGCCTTTCGCAGTCTGCGGTACATCAAAAACCAGGTGCGCGACGCCTTCACCACCAGGAGGAAGTGTATATTCTGCACCCTTAAAAGGTACAGTCAGAATCGTATCTGATATCTGCAGAGGAGGCTTCGAGGTTGATGTGGCGGGTGTAGAGGGGAGTACGAGTAGTCGGTGAAGTTCAAGCGTTAGCGCCGTATTCTACAATTTGATAAATGAGTAATTAGACGAATTTAATGGGGATAAATTGAGTACCTTTCGACTGGAGTGGTTCTTGACCTGCAGCTCAACGCAGGCACTCTCCCCAGCGACGAGCAGACCTCCGATAAGGCGTCCGTGCATCCAAAATCTGCCGTTCTCACCTACAACAACTGCACCTTCCTCGGCCTTTGCTCGACTCGCAGGTCCGAATCCAAACGCATCCGATTCGTCGTAAGACTCCAGGACGCTGACCTCGTCTTTATCCGTGACGAGTTGTTTGAGGTCTTTCCAGTATATACCAACGCTTCCACGGACTTCGTAGCGAACCCTCGCGAGTCCATTGGCAAAGTTTATCGAGGCAGGAGACGATGGAGGAAGGGGTATCCGGAATAAGAACGTCGAATGGCCGCGTTTGGCTTTATAGTAATCTTCAGGGAGCTCTGGGTCCCCTGGGAGTGCATATTCGTAAACCGCATTTGAAGGCGGTAGACTGGGCCCTTGAAAGAACCGTTGAGAGTGTAAAAAGGTCATTCGTGCAGAATGATCTCTTGAAGTCAGTTCTATTACCAAACCACCTATCAGCCAACCACATTCCAGCCGAGTGGATAGAGAAACGCACCTTGAAAGCCGAAAAGCTCAACCATTATGATACCGATGCCCAGCTTATCAGACTTGCACTCGACCTCCATCTTGCCTGTGACATAGCGCCCTGCGACGACATGTTCTTTAGGGAGTGTAATCGACACTCGAATTTTGGAGTGGTTGGTGGTAGTGTTTATTGGCTCTGGCGCTGCGAGGGGCGCCATTCCTCGCGCTCTCGGGATGTCCCTTGTGCTCGCTGTGGGCGGGAGGCTCGGTGGAGGGTCGAGAGGTGAGGTGAGAAAGAGAGACAAGATCACTTTCGGAAGCTGCTATATTAGGAAGTTGCCATCATCAGCCAACAAATGGGCGTGATCGGACCTTGCGTCCCTCATACCACCCAATCTAATCTCTCAAGCTCGAGCAACGCGCATCACAATGCAAGAGGTCGAGGAGCGGCGTGCTCGGAAGCTCTATGTCTCTATTTGTTCCGCGCGGAAATTGTCTAAAGGAGTGTGGTGTAAATTGGTATCAGAGGGATGCGGTAAGTCCCAATCTTGGACTATAGATTTAACATCTGCAAGGAATCAGACCAGCAGTTTATCAACGGACTATGGCAGAGCGGTACAGAATCAAATGACTTTGAGAGATCGCAATGGCTACTAGATATGAATAGGTTAGTATAATTCAGTCAAGAGGCCCATTTCGTCAACACATCGCGAAACGTATTGTAGGCAGCCTATATTAAGGTGAGATGATGGAGTCGTTGTAATCTACAGTAAACCTATCTCATTCACATCTATTTAACACAAGCTCAAGAACGAGTTTCCACTACTGTTTCCTATCAGAATCATCGCACTCCTTTTTCCTCTACCGATCCACAGTGCCGATTTCTGGCTGAGAGGCATATATCCCGGACTGCAATGATCCGAGATCACACATATAGGTAGCTTCATCTTTGGAAACGTGACTGCAAGCTGTAGGCCGTAGACAGGTAGTCGTAGAAGAGCATCCGATTCTCTCTGAGAAGCTGGTCTCAGCCTCAAGAGACCGTTTCCATAGGGGTCCACTCCCTACACATCAAGAACGTTACATCGACTCGAAGCAAGTGGTAATGACAAGAGACTAACCAGCGTATTGACGAGCCAATCTAGAAACTGTCCTAGCCGAATTTGTTCACCCTTTGTGGCGTCATTCCAGTTAGGCAAATGAAGAAAGTCGATCGTATCAATCGCCTGCAAAATCTCCGTCCTCATTCTCCCAGGTACAGCCTGCAGAACGTTGAACCAGCTTAACTTCACGAACAACTGAATTTCAGAGATAATTTCGTCGACGCTGAATCCCTGAGTCCATTTTGGATCAGCAAGACCGAAATCATATTCTCGTAAGTCGCAGACTATTATTGAAGACGTCAGACATTGTATCCAGGGTATTAATACGACCTACCATCAAGTACACAATTCCTTTGGTCAAAATATTTCTTCCAACGAAGGGTTTGAATAGCAATGTCGTATTTCGCTTGATCCATATCCAGAATATCTCTTCCACACCGAGAAGGATCCATCAGAAAATCCTCGAATGATTTATGAAAACACCTAAGGTATCCCTTGTAGCGGGGTTCAAGCTGAGGGGAAGACACATTAATAACGGAATGTAACTTCCGAAATACGCGGTAAAATGTATCCCTATCAATACCGGCAATTGCAGCAATGACCAAAGGTGCCTCGTAGCGCGAAAGTTCACTTGCCTCTTGATACCATGAAGACTGATACCATGAAGAGAGAAGCACAAAAGTCAAGATAAACTGGACGAGAGAAGAGTCGGATTTGGAGACGCGGAAAATTATTTGGCGGTAAAACAAGTCAAGGGCGTCAAGTGGATTGACTGAGTGAGCCGACGGTCGATCTGATTCGAGAAATAGGAGACAAAGATCCAGCTGAAAGTCGGGGTTCCCACTGTCAGGATCCTCGATGAACCTCAGTACAGCAGATGCCAAAACTGGTAAACCTCCCACACACCGCGCGAGCCGCTGCAATTTACTTTCAGGCGGCCATCGCTGGTGAGCCGACGAGGGATCATCATCGTCCCACAACATCAAACCTCGAATCTCCTGGAGTCCGTCCCGTAAGATATTGTAGACGTCCTTGAAGTCTTCTGCTGCATTACAGGTAATCTCCACTCTACGGTGTCCGATAGGCGGCAACGTCCGACCGAAAAGACGTTTCAGGTGAGATTCCGGTCGACTAGCAACGAGCCAGATAACGGAAAATGTGCTGAATCTGAATTTCTCGGCGAATTCACTGATTAGGATGATGAGCTCACACTGAGCTCGTTCATCACGACACTCATCCAGTCCATCGATGATAATGACGAGCGGCTCTCCTCTGCTTCCCTGCTCGTGAAACTGTGAGGACAGAGTTGCAAATGGTTCGACAATCAGCTTCTGGAACTGAACACGAAGCGTCTTGTCAAGGATGGACGGGTTGCGTAAAACATGAGTGATAAGCTGCCTGTATGCCGCATTATGTTCAGCGAGCTGGTAAGCGATGGTTGCGATAATGCCAACAGGGCTGTCTCGCTTTTGGAGCCGCGAGAAAAAGAATGCAGCACCAAGTCTTTTCTGCTGAAGGCAATATTCAGCGAAAGTCTGAGCAACAGCTGTCTTGCCAGCTCCAGCGGGACCTGTCAACCAAACAAAGTTCCACGAGCGTCTATAGTCGCTCATCCAGCTGATGAGTGTCTCTCTCAACTCCCTGCGAGTCTCCGGGTGGCATCGTGGAGGGGGATCGCGAGCTAGCGAGTCTACCTCGGCTCCTACAACTCGTTTCTCGTTAAGAATAGTGAAGACTGTGGTAGACAAGGAAGTGAGCACTACTAGTTGAACAGGTGCATCGTGAAGCGATACCTATTTCACGATGGTCTATCGTTTGAAATTGGCCAATTAATCCTTGATTTAGTGGATCAAGGTAAACCACTTTGTTCTTGATAATCGTATTATTTGTTTGGTTCCCTTGTACGCTGTAAAAATTCGAGTTTTTGACCTGAAAGTCATGTGCGCCCGAGAAGAGACCACCTGAATCCCCGTGCGAAGCAAGGCGCGGCTGGGGAGGATCTAATAGTGCTCATAGGATCATCATTGGCAATTTATCTGGCCACAAGGACATACACGAAAGACCTGATCCTGCTGAGTCTGCACTTGTCCGGGAATAGATATCGTTGTCTGCAGCGCGCGCGATGGACTCTTCTGTAAGTCTTATCCTCTTGGACCCTTGTGAAGGCCGTTGATCAGAGCTGCTCAGACGGCGTTTCTCCTGAGTTTGTGGGATGAGTATAGTCGACCAACTGATTCCGGTGGGACAGCGCACCATGATATAGCTGAGAGCTCACTATTCAAAGCCTTCAGATGAGATGGGACCGCTAGAAAGTTCGGCTAATGATGGGTGATTAAGTGACAGAAGGGCGTCATGAAGGTCCACAGCTTTGATAATTGCTATGCGAACTTTAAGCGCTCAAATTGTGATCATCACCGGCCTCTGCGGCATCCGGCACTTTTCTTCTCGTTCTTCTACAGGCACTCAAAATTGCGGTATATAAATCTACTATAGAACTGCCCCCTCGAGGGTCATTGCCAGGTGTGTAAATTTGGTGGCGGTACGCTTGCAAAATAAATCAATCGTTTTGTGACTTGCGCGCCTGTCTTCGCCCACTCCAACATGTCAACATTCAAGAAACGCAAGGTTGTGGGTCTTAGCGGAAGCTTGAAAAGTTCCTCACGCAGCTCCGAAAGTTTCGAAAAACCCTCGTTGTCAAAGACTTCCCTGAATCAAACCCGAGACATGACGACACATGCGGGTCTTCCTTCGTTCACTCCACCAGCATGTCAACAACCAAGAAACGCAAGGCCTCGGGCTTCAGCAGTATCGAGCTCAAAATGTCGCTCACGCAGCTCCGAAAGCTTTGAGACACTCTCCTTGTTGAAGAGCTCCCTGAATTAGACCTAAGACCCAACGACACACTCGGTGATGAGCTGGATGGAATGGTCGCTTGACTTGGATTTCGCACTAAGGACCCACTTGTCTGACTTCAGGCTGTCTCCTTAATATCTCTGTCTGACTAGTCTGCAGCCCCTGTCGTTTTCTGCTGTCGATTACAGCAATCTGGATCAGCTGAACGTCACAGGCGGGCACATTACTTCTCCAGGACGAGGAGACACTACGCGATGCGATTGAATCTACCCGGAACCTTGGTGCTGGCGAGCTATGGTCGAACGAAAACATGTACAAGCATTTGTCATTTCTGTCTAATACCTATATCAAAGCGGTATTTTCGTTCAATCCATCTAACGTTCAGAATCTACTATAACCTCGATGCAGAACGAGACCTCCCCGAATGTTCGCCGATACCTTCTTCTTCAGAACTGCCACCATGGTTCTTCCTAACCAAAGGGTGATTGTAACATCAGATTCAGATTAAGTTGTACTCACCATTTATCCGAGGGAATCAAAGATGGACACCGTTTCTGGAGTCATCGAATATACCCTAGCCCTCGTGACGGATCCCCGGTCTGCCTGTACATGGCCTCTTTTTTGTTTTTCAACCTCGACATGGATCTGCTTACTCAAAACAACAGGGATACTTCTGCGCCAGCCTCTTCAGCTCACGCGTATGCCTCAAGAAACAGCTACCTTCTTCACTGCCGAAGCCAAAATTTACGAAAACATTACGATTTACGACAACATTCCGCAAGCTGTCATCAATTTCGTCGCATGTGCGAAGCATCTCAAGTCTGTAAATTTACATGACCTCCTCAATTTCTACTCACATTCTATTCTCATAGAAAAGCTCACATTCGCGGTGCTTTAGTTACAGGCGAACTGGATCTTCCTTACAGTCGACCTTGACAAGAAGGGTGAAGGAACAACTTACTGGGCGTCGGAAGTGGTTGAATGGAGCCCGGTGTTCAAGGGGGATGCCACTGTCCCCATTACTTCTAATCGGGATGGACCTGCCGTGATTGCTGGGATTCTCTCGTCCTGGGTAACTTTCATCATGTCACCCTTGACAAACCTTTCGCTGATACTTATTGAACTATTCTGCTAGGTATCCGATAGCTATTCTGAGTTTGATGGCGATCAATGGTTCTATAAGTTCACACCGTTCAGCGGGGCCGAGAATCAAGGGATTTTGGAGTAATTCGAGGTAATCCGCGGTTGTGTTTATTGGTTCTAGCGCTGCAAGGTATGCCATTCCCCGCGTTCTCTGGACGTCCTTTGCGCTCCCTGCGTGCGGGAGTGTCGATGGAGGGTCGAGAAATTGCCATCATCCTAATTCGTAGCAGGATTTTCATGTTTATCTCCATGAAGGGTTGCAGATACTGGGCGATGAACGAATTCAGTTTTCTATATGACTCAGGGAAGCAATGGTCGACTTGAACTGCCGATTCCCGTGCGGATCAAGAAAAATTCCAGTGCCGACAAAGCTCGCTCAATTTTACGGCGAGCCAGTCTAGAGGCTTTAGGCGATTCGGAACGGTGTGGATTATACTCAAAGGCAAAAGTTTTGAAAGAGAATTCTGAGTTGCCAGCGCAAGTCTCCGCCGACGCCGTAATTTCTCTCTTTGGCTTCATCAATCAATGAGCTCATCTAACTATCCTCCCACTATTTTTCTCGCTTTGACTTCCAGTGCAGCTCGAGTCCTTGATATGTGACCAAAGGGAATGACACTGAAAATCAGCACACATCTTAGGTTGAACATGAATGCCTCTAGCGATCAGTCATCGGAAGGTCGTTGACTCTCGGGCTACTCAGGCCCAAGGTGAAGGGCTCCAGTATATTCTTTATGCAGATTGGTTGGACAGGCCTCGATTACTTGACTGAAGAAATTTCAAACCAATCCTAAGCTCGCCGGCCTAGATTACTATGGACCCTAATCATCGTGAGTCGCCATTTCATCTAGTTTCATATACATATATCCTGATTCCCTGGGCAAATAAGGATCCAGGTGATAAATTTGGTTGCAATGAGCCGCAGGATGATTAGGGGACGAAGGAGGGTAAAAGGTAGCATGGCAATAACCTTGATCTGGAAGCTTCTGGAGTGATGATATACCGGCTGAGATGATTATGGAGACAACGAATCATCGGATGAATCTGGGTCGAGGCTGAGGTGTATCATCAACTAACTTCAGTTTAGCGAGTGTGGGGTTATGCATCTCTGAAAACTCGCTAGCTTAGCCTGTCGTCGCATTCACAGATCTCCTGTGATTTTCTGCATTCTTGGGGCAGAATCCGTGCTTGTCTTGTTCAGACTATTCCTGAATCAATATCTCGCTTTTTTGTATGGTTTTTGAACCGTAAGCAAGATCATTGTACTTTCTGCTCAGCGCTCAGCGCTCAAAACACTAGCGTACCGTCTCTATAGTATCTAATCAATACATTGACAAAGGATGATTGTGCCCTCTGCGAAGGACTTCATAAAGTACTTTTGGTCATGCTTTCCCAAAGGCAACTTGACTTTAGAAGGACCAGAGGGCCCAGCTTTTGATACTTTCGACCTCTAGGGTCCTTCGGTCCATTTGGTCCATTCGAAAATACCAAAAGTGCTGTCGAAATAAAAGTCAGGGTTCCTGATTTGTTTAACTTGATACAAAACATATAATTGCAAGAATACAGAGTCATTGAAAACGCTATCACATGTCATCCAACATATCATGAGAGTAAATGGTAACTACCAATTTATCCGAAAACGCAGGTGGGATCCTATCAACGAAGTGCATAATGATTAATACAGTGCTATTCCCATGCCCAAGAAGCGAAAATTTCGGATGATAGAAATACTTGTCCGCGTATGCCCTGCCTGGAGTACGAATCCTCTCATTGCTAATGCTCCAGTCCTATGAGTTTACCAATAAGGCTGGTCGTGAGATGATTTATTTTGTGGCAAAATACCCACCAAGGGCGTCGCAACTCCTTGGCACATTCCGAGAAGTAGTTCATCAGATTGGTTAATCGCCTCTGTACGAACAAGACAGCTTTCGTCAACGTGCTGGGTAATTACAAATTAGATCTTAGTATAATAGACTTCGTGTAGTGAGAAGCTCTCACATTGAGCCAAGACAAAAACGTGAAGACTGCGACTGCATCAAATTGTGCGGCCATATATACCAAGCAACGAAAGTCGAAATTTGCAACAAGGTGTCTCAGCGCCATTGATTCCATCCGATCGGCCTTATAACCAACTTCGAGCAGCCTCAATGCATAATTCCGCCGACTGACAGCTCGTTCGAATACTGTGTAAGGATCGTCACGAAATGTGACTTCAAAAGAAGGAGAAGGAACTGTAGATTGGAAAATGGGTTTCCCTAGCAGGCGCAAGTATGACGTTGCTGCCGGCAGAAGGGTCTTCATGACCAACGGTTGGTAGAGCATTTGTGATATGTAAAGGGCGTGGCTAATGCTTGTATCAAGCGTATAGCGTCGCATGTCCCGAAATCCATTTGCTCCAGGGTAGAAGGGGTCTGGTTCGCAAGCCACATTCAGCATCCATTCCAAGTGAGTTATTGTGAGACAGATTGTCTCGCGGTCAATCTCCAGGAAGTGTTCAAGCTCAAGGACATTTAGTGTATCGCCGATGTGGTCGTTGTAAAGGCATTCTAAAATACGGAATGCATGAAAAAGAAGGTCGGGTGGGATAGCGCCAATCGTCTGGCGAAGGAAATGTAACATTGGATCATTCAAGCTGTCCAGTGAAGGTACAGGAGAACTGGCAATGCTTGTAAGGCATTGTTGAAGCCTTGAACGCGGATCGCTCTCTTTGCGGTCGACGAAGCGGATCAACATTTTGATGAAGGGGTCATGGGAAGATGCTACCCCCACCAATCGCCATAGATCCTCATCCATTGGCCAGTTCTCGTCTCCGCGAAAGATTTTTGAATGTTTTTCACGAACTTCATGAAAACGAAAGCGTAGGGAAAGATAGCTATATCTATTAGCTTCGTTTGTCCCAACAGGAACAGTTGTTGACTGGTGATTCAAAAGGTCACAGGACCTGATGGTCTCACTGAGAAATGCTGGAATGGAGCGTGAAGGCTGCTCAGTAACAGGAACCCAGATCCAGAGAAGACTTGGAGGTAACCGACCCCGTTCCCCCAAATAATCAAGTAAATCTGCTGCATGGTAGCCCGCTTTGTTCGAGTCCCCAAAGAATGTACCATCAACAAAAATGACGGGCGGCCTGGAAGCATACAGAGAATGAGAAGCTGCTATTTCATCCCAAGGTTCTAGAATGAGATATTGCAGTAAGCCACGAAAACCGCATCTACCAAAGACAGATGGATCATCAACAAGTCTCTGCATAAGAGCCCGTCGATAAGGCAAATACTGAACCGCCAGCTGCCAGCAAATTGACCGGATAAAATGAGATCCATAAGTCGGTCGTGGATAACACACTACCCGTGCGCCAAATCTGCCAATCGAGCTGCAGATATCGAACACTGCTTGAACAATGCCCTCGCTGAGGGAGAAGTAGCTCCGAAATGGATGATAGATGATGAATATGCTAGGCCCAGATTTGTGGGAGTTGCATAACCAGGTGATAAGCTTTTCTCGGACTGTTTTGAGCCCGCTTATTATGGGGTCATGCAACGGAAGGCGAGTTGGTTCAACTGCTCTCATTTGAGTGAGAGGGTAAAACTCCGGAAACTGCCGGGAGAAAACAACTTTCGCCATGTGAGTATAAACAGATGATCTGTCAAAAATTCAAGTTGCGTAGCTTACAAGGTATCCCGAAAGCCCAGAAAGATTCATCGTGGTGAGTAAGGGGTTTTATCTTCTTGAGCTGAGTCATAATATCATCGCTACTCCGGTGGACTTTAATGTTAGCACGGGAATTCTCTAAATCGTGGTTGATTTCAGAGAGGAGGCACTGATTGTTATTCCGAAGGATTTCAACGACTGGAGATAGAGTTATTCAAGAGTATCTTGAATTTGACAAGAGCGCACGTTTTGAAGTTGATAATTCGGACACTCCACATGCGGCTTCCAGCTCAGGGGATAGAGTCATCTTTGTCACTGCAGACTGTCTAAAGACGAAATAAGGCTTCTTCAGAGTCATGAGTAATGTTGCTTCTGTAAGAAAAATTGCAGCGCACCTTGCTCCTTGAGAGGGTGAGAGGAAAACCCAGAACCTGTCGCCTGTGAGTCTGGGACTATGAGCAAGGTCGATCTGCTGACTTGCAAGGAGGCTATATTATTTGATATCGACATTGATCATTCAATCACTGACACCGCCTGATGATCAAGTTTAGGAGCTTCTAGATCTAAGACTCGACGGACCGTTGCTCATTGGAAGCCGTGAAGGTCCGGTTGAAGGTTGAGAAAGAGAGGTAGTTGAGGGTGCTCCTGATACAGTTATATACAGCGTTCATTCTCGGCTATCTGTGCCCAACCAAGCGGAGGTGCATGCTCCATTTGAAAAACCTTACTAATGCATTTAGATCAGCTCATGAGTGAATACATACATAGAATCAGATTCTATCAAGTATTACTGCTCCGAGTCAGGAGAATCTTGCAAGATGGCCAACGTACGCTGAAGCTCTGGATCAGCCTCATGTCCGGGTAAGAGAGAAATTGCTTCCTTGATGGGGTTGGAATGGGCGCGAAAAAGTACTTCTTCACAGGTAGTTGTTAGAGCCCCTCGAGCTTGCGAAGGAATGTAAGAGCTCGCTCGTTCCTCTTCCTCATCAAGTAGCGCAAATGCTTCTCTGATATAGTCTTCTATGTGTCTCCCTTCCCATAGAGGCGTAAATTTGACTGCGTAGTGCTTCTCCACAAAACCAGGAATTGTGATCCAAAGTTATCATGATAGGCCTCCAGTAATTTGGGCATGGGA
>JANIEX010000461.1:0-30743 GCA_027627405.1 Leucocoprinus birnbaumii | reverse complement strand
GCCTCTTTCCTGCAACACTGACTCTCTATATGCTCTGTTGTTGAGGAGTTTGCTCGTAGCCTTAAAAAGCCGTCTCCAGCTGCCTAGATAGTAATCAATATCTCATTATATATACACATTCTGTTATTTATGCGGACATTAATGGTCGTTTACGATGCCTGATCCATTATGCGTTCACAAACCGCCTCCGACGAGGCCCGATCGAGAATGCGGACCCAAGGGGCCCAAAAAGGGTATGGCCGATCCGAATGCGGTCACATGTAAGGAAATTTTTGCCGTACATAAACGTCCAAAATCGGCGATTTCAGATCGATCCTCTGTGCGCATATGCCGGGGTCCTGTACAGGCCCGAGCGTGGACATTGATCACGCTTAGGATCTATTGAGCAGGACCATGTTTTAACAACGCCCGGATAGATGAATGGGGCTATCGACAAGCCGTTCTTCATCATGGCTTCGAAGTCGCTCACTCATCCACTCATATGCGCGGCGACGGTGTGCTTCTCGGAGGAGTAACCCCGGCAGGACGGAGGCCGCTAGCACTCTTCGTCCTTCACCAAATGCGCCAAGAAAAGGAGAGGGGGATCATTGGGTGGGCATTAAGTTTTAACAGCATTCAGCTCATAATTGTAGCTCAACCAAGTTCTTCCTTACTCAGCGTTTCGAAATCCGATCACTGGTTTTTGACGACTGCTTACTTAGACGCTTGAAATGATGCATGAGCTTCGTACACTCATCGTTCTTCCCCTGTATTGTTTCGGTTTCACGACAGTCGACTCTCTAAAACCGGGACGAAAATAGCTTAAGGATGATTGATTTCGCCGGATCCCTGGGACAAGCAACATATCTCAGTCAGCAACCTGCTTCTCAAAGTGATGGCGAATTTCCTTCGTTCAAAGCAATACATTTCTTACAAAGGCCCAGTAGGACCTCCATATCTCACAAGCTTATTCAGCTCAAACACAGAATGCCTATAAAAGCTCAGCAGGTGGACCATGTCGATAGACAAGCAGCATACACTCGTCGGCCATGGCAATCCCTAAGATAACTCAACAGTATGAACTCACAAAGGTCTGTTCCCTTTCTCTTGTCGCACTTGTCGAGATTCTGACGCTCCGCCTTCTGGCAGTCCGGTTCTTTCGAGAATATCGTGTTCAGAGAGGCGGCAGTAAGCCCTCCGAAAGCCCAAGAAGTTCTTGTTAAAGTCCATGCGGTATCCTTAAACGTAAGAATATTTTCTATCAAACTAAAAATCGCAGTCTACTTACAGTGACCTCGATTATAGTACCGCGATCTACTTATCACGAGAGGGCAATATATGGCCGAAGGGTGAGTTTCAGCCATCAATAGATTGCAACAGGATTGACAGACTTCATCTAGTATCCCTGAAAATCTCGTCCTGGGCTCAGATATGGCTGGGGAGATTATTGCTCTTGGAGAAGACGTCAAAGGGTGGAAGGTCGGCGATCGTGTCTGCTCGAATTTCGCTCTTGATCATATCCATGGCGACATGACCCCCGAGATTAGAGAGACCTGTCTTGGCGCCCAGATTCCTGGCGTTTTGACACAGTACAGAACATTTCCCGCTCATGTATGCTTTTGGTCTCCTCCATATCCAGTTCATTGACTGAGGCAGATTTTTAGTCTCTAGTCAAGGTACCTGAGCATTATAGCTACGAGGATGCTTCCACCCTACCGTGCGCATATCTTCCGTCTCCGTTAGACACATGTCCTCATCTTTCTATGCTAGGTGTGCGGCTGTGACAGCATACAATGCTCTGCTCGGCCCCGTGCCCGTCAAGGCAGGCGATTATGTTCTAGTCCTCGGTACAGGCGGCGTATCAACGTTTGTACCTCATGAATGGGAGTTTATGTATGCTGCTGACATCTCGTTCTTAGCTGGGCCCTGCAATTTGCCGTCGCATCAGGAGCTACGGTCATTGCAACATCCTCGTCCGATGAGAAGCTGAAGACTGCGGCTAACCTGGGGGCCCAGCACCTCATTAACTACAAGAAAACTCCGAACTGGGATGAGGAAGTGCTGAAGATCGTAAGTTCCGCAGTGTCATCATACTCAGACTCAACATCCTAACACTTATCTAGACCAAGGGCGTTGGCGTGGATCATGTCATCGAGGTTCGTGTCGTATCTCTACATCCCGTTACATAGGGTTTATATGATATATCATAGGTGGGAGGGCAAGGAACACTTCCCCGAAGTATAAACTCTCTCAGAATCGCGGGATGCATTCACATAATTGGCTTTGTCTCTCAGGTTCGTCATTCCATCATGATTTTACATGTTCACCTGATCCCCAGTTAAAATAACGCATTCAGGATAAGGGCGATGCTGATCTGGTCGGTCGCATAATCATGAAGGCCATCGTCTTGAGGGGAATCCTCATTGGTTCAGTCGCTCAGTGAGCTTATACCATATTGATCACTATGTGCAGTGACGATTAATCTGGTTAATAGATTCCAAGACATGAATCGTCTCATTACCGCCAACCCAGAGAAGACTAAACCTGTCATCTCAAAGGTCTTCCCCTTCGACCAGGCCATTGATGCACTCCGCTACCTAGACTCTGCGGCGCACGTCGGGAAAGTTGTAATTAAGGTGGCATAAGAGGATTGGGGGCCATGTGTTGTACAATTATGCGGCTTGATAGCTGGTTAATACTTATGATTTACGATCACAAATAGTGAAAATATTGGACTAGCCCAGAAACTTGAGGATTGCCAATTCCGACTATCAGAAAGCCTGTGCTGGCATTAAGTCGTCTATAGATAACTGTAGATCTCTTATCGTTTTTATTATTCAATGAAGCGAACCTTCCCCCACACCAGAAAGCGATGACGAAACTCTAGAGTATTGCAAGAGTAACCCAGATCCTCGAAAATCGAGCTATGAGGCCCACGGCGACAAACAGAGCAAAATAGTGACAAGATGATTCTAGGCTTGTTTAGGCCCTTCTTGGAACCCGTTCATTGAGATGATCCATGTGCATGAGCTTCGCTCCGCACGTTCATCGCCCCAACTTCCACATCCATGTCTTTCCCTGTATTACTTCGCAAAATATGACGCCCCAAAACTTTGACGAAAATAGCCATTCTATGCTAAGCAACATGTCTCAGTCAGCAACTTGCTTCTCACAATGATGGCGAGCTTTCCTCATGAATGACGTTCAAGGCCATACATCCTTGACGGAGCACAGACCCACAGTAGAATCCTCAAATTCCACAAGCTGATTCAGCTCAAACACAGAACACGTATAAGACCTCTGCAGGCTGACCACGTCGATAGACAAACATACACTGACACGCCATGACAATCCCCAAGAAAACTCAACAGTATGAGCTCACCAAAGTCTGCTCTTTTTCTATTGTCGTACTTTCGAAATTTGACATTCCGCCTTTTGACCGCAGGCTGGCTCTCTTGATAACCTTAAGCTCAGGGAGGGGACAGTAAATCCTCCGAAAGCCCAAGAAGTTCTTGTCAAAGTCCACGCAGTATCCTTGAATGTAAAGATATATCATCAGAATGGAAGTCGCATATCTACTCACAGTGACCTCGATCACAGTATCGCGATTTACTCATCGCGAGAGGGAAGTATGGCGCCCAAAGAGGGTGAGTCTGAACCATCAATAGGTCGCGATAGGATTGACAGACTTAATCTAGCGATATGCTTGACCAGGTCGTCCTAGGCTCGGATATGTCTGGGGAGATCGTTGCTCTCGGAGAAGACGTCAAAGGGTGGAAAGTGGGCGATCGTGTCTGCTCCAACTTTGCCCTTGATCATATCGACGGCGACGTGACCCCCGAGATTCAAACAACTTGTCTTGGATATCAAATTCATGGCGTTTTGACGCAATACAGAACATTTCCCGTTCATGTATGCTTTTGGTATTCTCTGTCTCCAACTCGTTGACTGAGGCAGATTCTTAGTCTCTGGTCAAGGTGCCTGAGCACTATAGCTACGAAGAGGCTTCCACGCTACCGTGCGCATATTTATTCCCTGTTGAAAGTCATCCTCATCTTTCCACTAGGTGTGCTGCTGTTACCGCATACAATGCTCTGCATGGCCCAGTTCCCATCAAAGCAGGAGATTATGTTCTAGTCCTCGGTACAGGCGGCGTATCAACGTTTGTACCTCATGAATGGGAGTTTATGCACTGCCGCTGACATCTCATTCTTAGCTGGGCCCTGCAATTCGCCGTCGCATCAGGAGCTACAGTTATTGCAACATCTTCGTCCGATGAGAAGCTGAAGACTGCGGCTAACCTTGGGGCCCAGCACCTCATCAATTACAAGAAAACTCCGAACTGGGATGAGGAAGTGCTGAAGATCGTAAGTTCCGCAGCGTCACCATACCTGAGTCAGACTCAACATCCTAACACTTATCTAGACCAAGGGCGTTGGCGTGGATCACGTTATCGAGGTTTGCATAGTTTGGGATCCGGTTGTGCAGAGTTTAAATGGTTTGTAACAGGTTGGAGGACCGGGAACGCTCCCTCGCAGTATCAGCTCTGTCAGAATGGCAGGATGTATTCATATCATCGGCTTTGTCTCTCAGGTTCGGTCATTCCATTATGATTCTGCACAGACATTCTTCAGCTGATATGCCACATTCAGGATAAGGACGATACTGATTTGGTTGGTCGCATGATCATGAAGGCCGTTCTTTTAAGGGGAATCCTCATTGGTTCAGTCGCTCAGTGAGCAAATCCTTAGCTTGTCACCATATGCAGTAAAAATTAACCTGGTTACTAGATTCCAAGACATGAACCGTCTCATCACCGCTAACCCAGAGAAGACCAAACCTGTCATCTCTAAGACTTTCTCCTTCGACCAAGCCATTGATGCACTCCGCTACCTAGACTCTGCGGCTCACGTCGGGAAGGTTGTAATCAAGGTGGCATAAGCCGGACCTATGTATCGCACAATTATGTATGGAGACTATGTAAGGTTTGAATTTCGTGAAAATATTGCACCAAAGAACTCTAAGAGTGGCCCGATTTTTCCTCGTCACGGTCGGATCGTGAAAAAAGAGAGGATGCATAGGCTAATAGGAAGTGTATCACTTCGTTGCCACTGCTGGCAATCATGACGACGTTTATTACCTGACCGAAAGACCATGCGGACGGAGAATTGCCATTTTCATCATTTTGAATTCCTTCGTTCCTCACAATCTGTTGAAAGAGATCTCAGCGCAATGATCCATGGGGCTCGCCAAGTATCGAGACCCACGTATAACTCGAGCATGATTATTGCATAGATGTAGGAGCTGAAGGTATGCGTTAGATTTACGGCCGACGTACGGAGAGGTTTCGTCTTACATGATCAAAGGTAGCTGGGAAGCTCTGAAGCGGTGTCGACCTGGATTAGGCTCGGCATTTCCCATTCGTTGGGCTACGAGTACGACGCCTATGTGCCATATCAAATACAACAACATACCCAGAACTTCGAGAGATAGGACTACGATCCACAATATCCTCAACCAGAGCGCCGTTGCATGCACAGATGCGAAGACAAAAACATATCTGATGGATTCATTGCATTCCTCCACAGTTGGCAAGGCCCCTGACCTGTTGGGGTCGGCCCTGGGTTGAAGTGCCCCCACTCCGAATTTTGGGGCATTTGCCCAGATGTAAAGAGCCCACCCTTGGAACATGAAGGCGATACAGAGTGTAACAAGCTGGGTCCAAAGCTTGCGAATTGAGGACGGCCGGTGTTTGCCTGTTGAGAGAACATTCAGTTACTGATTCGTTGTAATGACACAGTAACAACGCACCTACTGGAAAGAGACCGATACCCAGGAAAAATAGCATGTGAAGGATAAATATTGCATGATACAATGAAAGCTGTTGTTCTGCCGTTCGGATGATCGCAGTCACGAGTAACGCGAACCCGCTCATAGAGGCATTTGCGCGGCAGACGTCAATGAGAGGAACCGTGAGAGGCGTTTCTGGTAGGATCGCGAAGATCAAGCTGGAGGCATAGAGGTTGATGCGAATCTGCTTGTACCATAGCGATAATATCATGCGTTATGTTGTGAAAGGAACCAAATTTGTCAGTTGCAAGTATGCGTGAACGAAAGTTCAAGTAACTCAACTCCGATACCAGTGATGTCTGGGTCGGGGACGAAGCACTGAATGCTCATGTAGGCGGAGGGAATAGCTCTGTGCGTATGATTCGTGAAGGGAGTGCCAGTCTTCAAGAGAGAAGGTTACTTGAATCACCTTCATTCTGCGTTATGAGCCTGCTGGGTCAACGACACTGACGCCCATGGCTGTGTTGATGGACATTTCTGTCAACTCGCAAGGCAGTTCGGTTGCAGCGTACCTCTTTCTGTCAAGCGTCCCACGGCGAGAGGCAGTGAACTCGATATTATGTTCAATGATAGGTCACTGATGTTAACTTAAACAGGGTCGCCGGGCGAGAGTTCGAACCCAGGAGCGGCGGTCAGGTGCCTAATTTTGGTTTTATTTAATTCCTGTGGAAGTCATCGGGCGTCAACGTTTCCACAAATACTTGCATAAAAAAAGACACTGGTCGTCGAGTCTGACTACGAGAGCCTACACAACAACTGCGGATTTGATTCCAATTTCAAGAACAGCGATGTTGTTGGTACTCAAGTGGCTGCTGATCGATCATCTAAATGAGGTCGGAATGAAAGCTATATTACACTAGATCAAAATATCTCGTCCTCAAATTCGAAGAGTTCAACTATTGGGACGAGATTCCGTCAAAATCAGTTATAGTGGCGAAGGAGAACACCGCCAACAATCTCTTCATCGACACCTTTCTGCACACCCTGCTTGAGAGGTTGCGTTCCACCATAGGCCAAAACCCTGGCTTTACCATATTCACCTGCAGTCGGGAACTTACCGCCAAGGAGGCGGCTTTCCGATACACCAGCTCGTTGTAAAACCGGACTCTCCGCGATGGGTTTGTACACAACGTCATCGTGAGGGCTGCAGAAATAGAGAAGCCCAACACGATCTATGTTCTGTTGATCTACAGGGGGCTGACGCACCCTGGAGGTGGACTGAGCTCGAAGTGGTGGAGATATGGTAATGGTGATATATACTCACCGGTGAATTGTGGGCTTGTAATAGCCACCCGTTAAGAATTCAACAGCTTCTCCGATGTTCACAAGCTAACCATTGATAAGCGTGGTTTTCACAAGGCGCGATGCATGGACTCACAACACCGTTCTCAACATGCCTGACCCATTTCCATTCACCTTGCTTATTCAGAATCTGCAGTGCAGATACTGGTTGACTGAACAAGAGCGTAAGAGTCATGAAATCTGCGTGTTCTAATGTGAGTAAGTGAATAACGACAACGGGACTATGGTTACCGGTATGTCCCTTCAGCCAAACGCCGCCGGCCTTCTTCTCCTCTTCTTCGGGGTGCGGGAAGCTGGTGAACGCTATTTATATCATTCGAGACAATGACTGAAGACAGCCCAACTTACTATTTGACAAACCGAACTACAAAGCCGAAGTGTCAGTGCTTTATGTTATAGCAAGGTGGTCCATTGCTCACGGAATGTCTCAGCATTAGCAGTGAAGTCATGCATCTGGATGAAATATTCTTCGTCCAATTCCAAGCTCAGCGCCATGAGACTGTCGGGGCATCAGCAGCTTGGATCAAATCATATAAGCACTTTTACAAACCGGAGCACCTCGTCAATGATTTGGGAATGGATCTGCTTCGTGAAATCATCGATTTCCGGTAGGAATGGTCTCAGCGACGTTGGATGATTGCCGTCAAGAGTTTCCCTGAAGTTTACTGAGAGGTTATGAGCATGAATTCATGCATGATGGATGTAACAACACACTATTGTATTGTTCGATCTGGTCTCGGACACCGCCGACGATGTGCTGATACAACCTAATCAGCCGCATGTCTCCCCAGCCGCAAGGTTAAATTACCCACCCAAAATTTCCTCAGCTTGTAGCCGCGATACGTTCCTGTTTCTCTCATGCGGCCATCGTACTTGAGCTTCTCCTCGTCACTTACACTTACACTGGCGTAATTCGAGAGATCAAACATCCGAGTAATCTGAAATCGGTCACTAGAAGGCCCATCAAAGGCGCCTAGCTAGGGCTGACCTGTTCAGGCTTCACGCCGTGGTTGACAACGAACAGAAAGCCATCATTCTTGATTGCATCGTGAACCTGCTTGACGAGGCTCTTACGCCCTTCGGGTGTCTTCGCTTTGGATAAATCAATGGCAGCCAAGTTCGCCCAGTCAACTATACAGCCGTAGGATCAACAGGGTACTGGCGACGTTTTCGGAACAAACGTACGTTCTTCCTTTGTTGGTTGGGCATGAACGAAGTGAGGAACTTGAGGCGGTTGGGTTTCAATAGTCATGGTATCTGAGTTTCAGCTTTAGGGGGGGGTAAGCAACACTGGATGTTGTAGTGTCCCGTATTCCTTTTAAGCAATGCAGAAATAGCCTTGGGAAGAAAATAGGTCATATGCACCACTACACTCCTTATGAGTTCTTCCACTTCCCGACGGTAATGAGTTGGAGTAATCATAGAAGAGTCAGGATTGCCGCAGCGAAGCCGTCGGTGTGAGACATCCTTTCCAGAAGATGATGACATGGGCAGCCGTTGGTTGCAGGGACTCCTGACAGGGCTAGTTTCCAGCTCTCGCATCCAAATTAGAACGAAAGCTTGTTGAAAGACCTCAAGGGTGTCTGTACTGTAGGGTGCAGTGGGCTACATCCGAGTCGCAGCATCAAGAGTTGCATTGGGAAACAGTGATTTCTATGGCAAGTGTTGGGAAGGCTTGTTGCTGATGTTCCGTGGGAATATCACATTGGCCCTAAGCATCAATCAGGGCCGAGCGGCCTGAACCTGTGGGATCCAACACCAAACCGATAAAGGTGACGGGTGTATGCCGAGGGCATTAATACATGTGAGCGAATTCTACAATTATGAATTAGAATCAAGGATGTGGTCAACGTGAGATGTCAGCAATAGACTTTATGAAGAATTGCGCAGAATCATATGTGAGACTATTAGGAGCCACGGATACAAGGAATTAGGCAGAATCATATGAGAAATGTTACTACAACCACAGATGTCAAGAATTGATTTTTCAACAGACTCAAAGCGTAGATATAGTCGAGAGATTTTTTCTTGTGGCGTCTCCTATCGTTTGCCATGCGCATGTCTACGGAATGCATGGCCGCGGTCACGCCGATATCTGCAGATCACCCAGTACCTCTCTCTACATCCACGTTCAGGTTATCAGTCCTAATTTTACAAGGATACGATAGCTATCGCTGTATCTTACATTTGCCTAAGATCACAATCTGCCCCGGTTTTGTACAAGAAGCTCCAACAGTTTTCCTTCGGTGACCATTTCAAGATCAGTTGTAATGACGAAGGAGGACGCCACCAACAATCTCTTCATCAACGCCTTTCTGCGCACCCTTCTGAAGGGGTTGCGTCCCACCATATGCCGAAATCCTAGCCTTCCTATATTCACCTGCGGTTGGGAATTTGCTACCGCCAAGAAGTCGGCTTTCTGACTCCGATGTGCCAGTTCGCTGCAAGACGGGACTTTCGGCAATGGGTTTGTATGAAACATCGTCGTGGGGATTGCAAAAGTAAATTAGTCCAACCCGATCTACGTTATGCTGATCTGGAGGAGGTTGTCGGACTCTAGAAACAGCTTGAGCCAAATACACAAGTACAGAGGTATCAGGGCTCACCGGTGAATAGTTGCCTTGTAATAGCCGCCTGTTAGAAACTCGACTGCGTCTCCGATATTGATAAGCTATGCATTCCTCAGTGAGATTCTTGGATGAAGACCTGATATTTCGGCTTACAACGCCATTCTCGATATGTCTGACCCATTTCCAATCCCCTTGTTTGGTCAGGATCTGGAGTGCAGACACAGGTTGACTGAACAAAAGTGTAAGAGTATGAAAATCTGTGGATTGATTGGATGGAAATGAATAAATGGCAATGACGTGGTGTAGTCCAAATCACCAGTATGTCCCTTCAGCCAAACACCACCAGCCTGTTTCTCCTCTTCTTCGGGATGCGGGAAGCTGTTAAGTACAGTGCGTTATGCTGTTCAAAAAATGACCAGATAAGCTTTAGCTCACTATTTGACAAAGCGAACTACAGAGTTAGCCGTCAGGGTATGATATTGGCCTGAATATCTTGGTCGGTCGCTCACGGAATGTTTCTGCATTAGCAGTGGGATCATGCATCTGAATAAAATATTCTTCGTCAAGCTCCAAGCTCAAGGCAATGAGACTATCGAGCCATAAGCAACGTGAATTATAAGTCTTCCGAGAAGCTTCACGGACCGCAGCACTGTGTTGAGGATTTCGGAATGAATTTGCTTCGCGAAATCATCAATCTCCGGAAGGAATGGTCGCAACGGTGCTGGATGATCTCCGTCACGAATTTCTCGAAAGTTCACTAAGAGGGCTATGAGTGCAGGCTCGCGCACGGCAACAGCTGCAACCTACTGTTGTACTGTTCGATTTGATCTCGAACACCTCCGACGATATGCTAGGATCGTATAATCACTCGTATACCTCTTCAAATACTGGGTGGGAGTAATACTCACCCAAAATTTCCGTAATTTGTATCCACGGTAGGTTCCTGTCTCCCTCATGCGCCCATCGTACTTGAATTTCTCGTCATCACTTACACTCACGCTAGCGTAATTCGCGAGATCAAACATCCGAGTAATCTATAGTAACTGGTTGGTATGGATTCAAAGCTGGATAGCCAACCAGGCCTACCGTCTCGGAATCCACTCCATGATTGACAACATACAAGAAGCCGTCGTTCTTGATTGCATCGTGAACTTGTTTGACAAGGCTTTTGCGTCCTTCATGGGTCTTTGCTATGGATAAATCAATAGCAGCCAAGTTTGCCCAGTCGACTATGTTTATGAGATCAGTGCTGGAACGTGGAAAATGCACTGAGATGTAACATACGTTCTTCTCGTGTGGGCGAGGCATGAACAAAGTGAGGAACCTGGGGTAGCTGGGTGTCGATAGCCATATTTCCCGAATTTCAATGACGGAGAATCGATTAAGAACGAGCCTTGCACCGTCCAGTGTTCTTTTCAAGCACTGCAGAAATAATCTTGGGAAGAAATGGTATCAAATGTACTCTGCTGTGCCCCTCCGCTTCTCAGCGGGGCTGCATTGGGGTCATCATGGAAGAGTAGTACTGCCGCCACGAAGCTGGCGGTGTGAGTCATCATTTCAGAAGGTGAGGGGAATCCTTAACTGGTCTAGTTGATGATGTCATGTACAAGTCGGGTTGAAAGTTCTTCATGAGCTTATAAGTGTTCGCGATGTTCCTTAGTGGGTCCCTCTCATGCCGCAGCAGCAGCAGGAGTTGCTTCTAGAAGTAGCTAAAGTGAAAGAACCTGGGTCCGTTAACCCCTTGAACCAACATGTGCGGCTGACAGCACGGCGAAGTGATGCGACCTCGAATAGCCCGTTGGATAGCGACTTCGGCTTCGAATTGCCATGTCTCCAACATAGGCGATAAGAGCGTATTGAATGTATTGATATGTGGGAGCGATCTCTACAATTGTGGATGCAATGCTTCTAGTCAGAAATATAGTCCTCGTGAGATGCCAGCAATAGATAAAACGAAGAGATGAACAGAGTCATATGAGAGGTCCAGGT
Organism: Leucocoprinus birnbaumii; assembly: GCA_027627405.1. Classification (NCBI taxonomy): domain Eukaryota; kingdom Fungi; phylum Basidiomycota; class Agaricomycetes; order Agaricales; family Agaricaceae; genus Leucocoprinus; species Leucocoprinus birnbaumii. The sequence continues at coordinate 19,053 of JANIEX010000461.1, read as the reverse complement.
ATTACCAGGAGCTACGGATAAACATTTGTGTCCGCGAAGAATCGACTTTGTGGCCGACTTATAGTGTTGGTACCATCGAAGAAGATCTTACTCAGAGGACGTGCTGGCCTCTCCCGCCGTTTACCGTGACGCATGCTACGAATTGCTTGGTCAAGGTCACCACGCCCAACAGATTTCCCGGAAGGAATTGCTTGAGTGGGGGTGGGAGGAATAGGCGGAGGCTGCAAGCCATGATTGGTGGAGAATTTGTTTCCTTTGAGGGTCTGTAGAAATGTAAGATTGTACAAGCTTCAAGCTTCGTCTCAGGAAGCCAAATAGATGTTGACTCACGGTTTCGGTTTTCTCGTCCGAAGGAGCTGGCTCATGTATAATCTTGGGGACTGCTGGAGCCTCCTTGGCTTGGGCGTCATGCATCTCCAACATGCATTTCTGTGGGCCAAATAATCAGGATGATGTAGTGCTCCGAGGTGTCGCGGAAGAGAGCTAACCTGCAACGAAGAAGAAAATGAGGCAATCAATCCAAAGAAATCTTCCGGCTTCGGAGCTTCTGGGGAACTAGGGTCCTCTCCATAATACGTCAAGAGTGATTTCAGTTCTTTGTCCAGAGTTGTACCCATGCTAGCTAGGGCTTGGATAGATTCCTTGACTTTATCAACGAAAGGCTGCAAAAAGGGTTAGATGTGGCGTGAACGATGAGCAGAGATTTGTAGTGTCACCTCCATGACTTGAACGAAATGATCTTCTCCGTCAAGAGGCCCAAATTCCTTGAGATTATCCACTTCCAGTTTCACTCGAGATAACCCAGAGGAAAGTTGATTAACAGATTGAAGGAGAGGTTGAACAGCGGCTGAAGGTGCATTAGTGATATAGCAGTTATTCAGACTGGTCAACATACTTCGAGCAGCAGCTTCAAGATTGGGCATCTCATCAATGAAAGTCGCAAGTGAGGGATCCGACCGTAACAGTACTCGAGCAAGATAGTGTAACAAAGTGGGACAGGATGGTCCACCACGAGCAGTTTTCGTTTCTTTCAGCTTTTGAAAAAATGATTAATAACGACATATCATTACAAGAAGAGGTCCAACCTTCAGCAATCCTTCCATCTGGAAGCCGAGTGCACCTCCGCGGAAAGTAGACCCATTAAGCGCGTTTCCAAGGGTTAAGACGACCTATCCTCAGTGAGTCAACTCAGCAACCAGAGCCTCAAGAGATGCTTGCCCCACCTGTAAGAGCTTCTTGAACCTAACAGAAGATCTCACTTCACGAGACGCATTACGAAGAATATTAAGTTCGGGTCGAACTTCCTCAATATCGAGCTCGAGTTTTCGCCGAAACAACATGCACTCAAGTCGTTCAGCAAGTCTTGGGATTGTCATAATCTATTGATTGATCAGCAAATGACCAGGCTTGAGTAACAGAAGATAGCTACCTCGCTGAAGTACTGATCAGCTTTGGACAGTTTAGAGACATCCCCAAAACTCCGTATCCTTTCAACCTGGGCAAGGCATGTTCAATAACATTGTCACGATTGAGTTGATGCTTTTACCTCTTCCATTGTGGGCAGCTGTTTGCTAATCGCCCGTAAATTATCCACCGACAGTTTAGAATCATCAACGTTGAGCAGAGCCTTCCGGATTTGCGGAAATTCGAGCTTAATCCTTGAAAGCATAATGGCTGCAATCCAAGCTCAATCAGGGAGCTGATCCCACAAATTGAGACTGCCTAGCTCGATCACTCACCAACATGATTAGCACGATTGATATCCAAAAGCGTAGTTACATCCTTCTTCGCCGACGCAACACTGATCTTCGACGGTGTAGCAGGCATATTATCAACCGTGAACGTTGCCTCCAAATCCCCCATATCGACATCAATCGCTGCTGAGAAATCATTCCACACGGTATTCGAGATGTTCGTATTGTTGAGCTTGTTCCAAAAGAATGGCTTGAGTTTCTTTGCAGGTTTACTTCGAACTTTCAGAGGCTTGAATCCGGGCGTAAACGAAGGCGGAGGTGGTGGCGGGGCTGGAGCACCTGGTACTAAGGAACCGTTCGTGGGAGGTGGGGGTGGAGGAGGTGGAGGTCGTGGTCGTGGTGGATACAGAGGCTCATAATACTGGCGGTATGCGCCATGTTTTCTTCTCTTGTGTATATTTGCTCTCCAAATCACATTATAATTGTATAGCACAATGTGAAGCAGATCGATCAACTGTACGATTGAAGTCGGCATTTTTTTCCCATGCGGACTTGTCGTCCAAGAGAGGATTTGCTTAGCTCTCTCGATGGGAGGCGGTACAAGTAGGACGGTTGCGTATGTGATGAACATGTGCGAACACTGGAGCGTGGCCCTCGTCTGCAAGAGATCGAGTTCCAAGGCGTTCATATCGAATGGAACTCAGCTTTATTTGAAGTCAGCCTATTGTATCTTGAAATTGAAGAAGTCGATCCCCTACCAATTCGCTGCTTCTGAACGCCCTCGAACAGATGACTCGGCTCCGCCAATTGAATATCGTCAAACTCGTCAGACATCGGTCAGTACTAGTACCGTCCCAGTGGTAATTGATCTGAGGTTACTACCTTTCTTCTGTCACTTAGACGAGGTTTTACAGGGTTTTTATTTTTCAAGGTTGAAAGTGGTCAACTGGAGTTGCGACATTGGATAGGATTATCTCTTTTTTGTTCCTTAGTTGTTTGAGAGAACAAGGGTTATACGAATCGTTTTGATCGCTCCAACACTCTAAACGAGGACCAACAAGGAATGCTCAGGAGAACGCAGTGAGAATACTCCTACAGGACTTGTGCTTGCAGCCGCTATATCTCCCAAGAAAACACCTTGCACCGGAAGGTGTTTAAGTACAAACCTCCCCAGACCATGCAGTTGGTGGCCGGATCAGTCCGTGATGCGCGCCTAGCATGACATTGGACCAAGACTTGGACTATAGTCTATCTCTGGCGACCTCCCATATCAATACCAGGTAAGTGAGTTTGTTCCGACTTCTGCTGGATGTATTCACAATTTCATAAGGCTTCGATCACTCGTATCTGGGCCTTCTGCTTCAAAGAGTAGACCCACAGCCTTTCCAAACGAGGTCACGCATCCTTCAGCGACAGACCACTCCCCTTCTATTGTGTTCATGGAGCCCGCTGAGATCAATGAACCTGAAGTCAAAGTCCCTTCAGCAAAGCAAGAGGTGCAACTCGGGAGGCCAGGTGAACTTCGAGCTGGTATTGTTGTCCTTCCGATTGAGATTCTATCGGCCGTTTTCCGACTTGCTTGTTCGGAGCGGCCACTATTCTGCGAATATGGCTTTCAAGAGTTCAACCGGGAATCTGACCCTCCTGGCATAAGCCTTGCAATATCATCAGCACTCGCATTGTCTGCCGTATCACAGCACTGGCGCCAAGTGGCACTCTCGTTACCCGAACTTTGGCAGTACCTGAGAGTCTCTCCCAAACCTATAGGATATCGGTATCTAGAATCATGGGCTAACCTGCTACGCTTGTGCATCAGGCGTTCTCCGAGCTCAATCGAGCTTCTTATAGATTACTGTGCGGGAGGTAACGAACATACAGGTGCTATGACGCATCCTGCTGACCCGGAGCTTATCCTTGATCATGTGGAATGGACAGCATTTGTCGAATTTCCTCATGTTATCAAGGGTTTGTCACTGAAAATGTGCTCTGGTACGTCTTGGTGGCCGGATCTGGTGGATATACTTGCACCACTTACGAGGCTGGAGAGACTTCGTTTACACTGGGCAGGAGGGATTCAGGAGGAGATCGACATAGGAGCCCTCAAATTCCACGATCTGGCCATGCGACTAACAACGCTCGATATAACCCATTTTCCATATGATCAATCCCTCAATCTGCTATATCTCCTCCCCAACCTCATCCATTTCCGTTGTTACCAACCTTTCACGCCAGACTATGTCGTTGTCAATGATGGCATCCAAGTTGACCACTATCGTGACGAATCTCGCAAGGCCCTGAATATTGAGTGGCTTGAGTGGCCCGCGATGTTTCTTCCAGAAACATTGCACTTCGCTTCCATCTCGACACCAGCCCTTCGCGGTTTGAGATGGCAGCATTTATTGCCTCACGCAGAGGCCGAACACCTCATTTCGAGAATTGATGCCGCATTTGCTCAGTTCATGTCCACCGCCGTCATGCTCACAGAGCTGGACCTCACTCCAGGAACAGCAAGCAGTAATCCTACTACTCGAACTCAAGATCTTCTCAGCCAAATATTCCAGCAACTTCCAAATCTGATGAATTTGACACTTCGTGCTTCCCATTTTCAGTTATCCCTATTCTCCTCGACCTTGATTGACCCAATCATGGCACATTCTTCGGTGGTACCATTGCCATCTCTGCGGGCCTTGACGTTCTACCGTTTCTCTCCGCCTTCGTGTGTTGGCCCGAGGCGTCCGAAGTTCACGGTGGCGACTCGGGTGCTTGAGCTTCTGAGGCAACGTTCTGAACTTGGTCTAGTACGAAGATTTGACGTATCGTTCAATTTCCCTTGTGAATGGGAGGATGAGGTTAGGAATGGCTACAGGGAGTTAGCCAGAGAGGGTCTGAATTTGGGGGTATATGTCGAGTCTGAACCGGTTGAATGGCTTCACAGCACGAAATAATTGTACCAGTATGTATATCTGAACGAGCCCATGATTGGTAGTTTCAAATCACTACATGCGACTCGAGTTCAACACCAGGGCAATTACGTATCTCGGACTCAGAGCTAAGTTGAAGTACTTGTGATAGAGGTACACTCTTAAGTCGAATGAATGATTTATCTCATCTCTTGAAAAGCCGAAGGTCCGCAAATGTAACTTCGGGCTTCGGCTGAGCACTCGAGTAAGTATTATTTTGATAACTGGTCAAAGAATGTGGTGGAAGTCCAACGGGCAATATGAGTACGAAAGGCCAACTGCGGTTGATTTTTTCACTACTTCCAACCACCTCTCAACACTGAAGACTTATCCCTACCTCCAACGATTCACTACTTCCAACCACCTCTCAACACTGAAGACTTATCCCTACCTCCAACGAACCACGCCATGACTCGAAAACTTGGGCACTGTCCGATTATAGGAAGCAGCTTCAGCAAAGCTTCAGGTTGCTCAAGCCTCACTGGCCTAGTACGACGTTTTGGCCTCTTGATCGGTTTTAATAGCCTTCGACCATACGCTTTAGCAGAGAACAGATTGGGTATATGTAGGATCGAGGGTCTACGACCGGTCTACTTTGGTCAAGGGAATGCTCGGAATGCTCATGGGTGCCCGTAAAGTGGATCTGGCTTGGGCCTTGGCGAGTCCTGATCAAGGCCGGCGCCAAGCATAGACAAATAACGCGTATATCTATTTAAGAAGCATGCACGCGTCTTTACTTCTTTGACCACTGTCGTCCAGGATCTCGCTCACCAGTAGGATCTGTCGTCTTCTTCTCGCTCTTGCCTTTTGCTACGCGGTGGCTTCGACACTCTCCTCGGATCTCGAGTCTATACACGCCCCTTTCACGCGCATATATTCACTTTATGACTGATCAGAATACGGCCGGTTCTCAGGGGCAATTGTCCCTTGCCGGTGGGGCTTCTACCGCTGGAGGCAGTGGCTCCAACTTGACCTCTCCTTTGTGCCGCAAGGTTAAGCACGTCGCTCGTATCGCGGCCCTCGTCGAATCGTTCAAGAAACTCCTTCTGCCTTCGAAGCTTAAGGAGAATAAGGAGATTGAAGACGCTAACGGAATCAGGAGATACAAATGCTACACCCACCTCGAGGACCCGGATACCTATCCGGATGACGGGTCCAGCATTGTCTCCTTCTATCCCTTGGACGAGAAGGACTTCACGCAACTCGAGGATCCGGCTGTTTTCAGCAGATATAAAGATGATATTCCCCTCTACGTCTTCGACATTCTGAGGGATAGAAGAACAAATGCTAAACGTAAAGCGGCTCAACTTGCCGACGACGACCTTCGAATCCCGAAGAAGTTTCGCAAGGATGGCGACTGTCTGATTCCTTACAAACAGGCTGTGTTTAGAGTCGAGTTTCCGCATATATATGCTACCACGATCCATGCCAACTCCATCCTTCCGCTCTGCTTCTTCATTCCACGGAATGTCGTCTATATCGCGACTCATCTTGCCTACATTGACACCAAGAAGGCTCCCTATAAGGAGGAGAACAACTACAACATCATACTGGACATCCCAAAAATTCTGAACAGGAAGTTAGACATGGATGAGGCTAAATTCAAGCCTGATAGCGAGCTCACCTTTATAGAGTTCTCCCAGGCGGCGAAACAGATGATCCTCTTTGAGAAGAACAGGGACAAATCGTGGATAGAGCTAGGGGTTGAAGGTTCCTGGACCAAGCAGTGGAGGGACCACTTCGATGCCTTTACGAAGAACACACCAGCCATGATGCTACACGAGTTTTGGAAGCATAGGGAAGTGGAGATGCGCGAGATGATTCTCACGCAGAATGTTCGCTACTCCCCGGAGGACTACCTGGCGACTATCGAACGCGCGCGTATGTCCAAGGACACCCGTAGCTACGTCATGGAATCCTTGGCAGAGGGTCAGGCATCTCGATCTTTGCCAGCGGTCGGCTCTTCGAGTAGGAGGCGGACTGGTGGGAGGACTTCCAAGAGGCATAATTGACCCAGACGGTCATATTTCCCTCGACCGTGATTGCGATGGACGCTTAAAAGTATTGTTTTGGACCTCTTTCCGAGTCTCGCTAATTCTTGTTGGACATTCATTCATCGAAGGTTTATTTCTATTACCATGGTACAATGCGTGCAGAGGAGTCCCTAGTATAATTGTTCGCCCAAGGACGATCGTTGTTGTTGGTTCGGTGATAGTCTATGATAGCCATGTCAGATAGCAGAACTGTGGAAATCATATTCATGTTTGCATGAAGACTAGAAATCCTCAGGAGCATACAACTGGAAGTTCCTATTATACGTTCCAGAGGCAATCATCCCACCATCACTTGAAATATCCACCGACATAACCTTGCCCGCATCTGTTGTCAGCGTCCGCAACAACTGCCAGTCATCCGCACTCCAAAGCTTCACGAGCCCATCATAACCCGCACTAGCAAAGAATAAACCGGAGCGGTACCGCCACTCCTCTTCCGTGTATCCTGTTGTCGTAGAGTCAACACCATCTTGGTCTTGACCTTGAAGCTTTTCAGAGTCAGGCGTGTCACGAGGTTTTGAATCTTCGTCGATGCCATTCATTTCGGTATCTTCATCGATTTTGGTTGAGGTGAGGGGTTTGAAGAAGAGGTCGTTGGCGTGGAAGAATCTGATATCGGCTACGTTGGACAGGTGGGCGGGGATGGTGTAGAGTGCTTTGAGCGAGCGGATATCCCAGAGTCGGATTGTATCGTCGCCGGAGCCAGTGGCGACTTGATATCTGAGACAAATCAGTCTCTCTAGTTCAGAATAACGCAGGGAAGTGGTGTACCGACCCGTTGGGTGAAAATGCAATTGAGTAAATTCCCTGAACATGGCCGTCTAGCACCATAGCCGTTCGTCCTGTTCGTAGATCCCAGACTCGGCCGATAGCGTCTAGACCACTAGGAGATAACATTAGTGGAGATAAGAATCGGTCATGTGGATTGTGCGAACCCTGATACAACTAGAGCACCGTCTTGTTGGAATTCTACTGTGTAAACCTCTTTTGAGTGACCTTCCTGGAGGAGTAGCTCTTTTGAGGTATTTACGTCCCATAGACGCCAAGTTGTATCGAAACTGGCGCTAGCGACATAATCGCCAGAAGGATGGAAGGCGACGCGACAAACACGATCTTGGTGGCCTTTAAGAGTTGAAAGAGGCTGGTCACTTGTTGAGCCGTAAGCCACTAGTTTTTCTCGTAGTCAAAGAACTTCGTTTACCTATTCATCGACCAGAGATTCACATTGCCCTCGCCTGCACCGCTTGCAAGGTTAACGATGTCGGGGCTGTGAGTGAGAGTGGCTTGAGGATGCCATGCTACTCCGCTGACTTTGTCGCTGTGCCCTAGTCATACTCATTGGTGGGGTACTGTGATAAATATAAGAAAGAATATCACCTCTCAGAGCACGGATCTCTGTACAAGCTGGTACGTTCCACAGCTTGACTGTTCCTGACCAACTTCCGGTTGCAAGAATTTCGTTATTAGGAGCAAACCGTACTTGAGCAATGGGTCGTTCGTCACCGATTTGCGAACCTAGATTTGAGAATTTCTGGGTACTACAGCATCAATGGAGTTCACTTTGCGAGGCTTGGCAAGCCCTCACTTTGACCTCGTTGAACACCTTTTTTCGAATGTCAACTATCCGACCAAGTTCCATTTTGCTGTCTAGACGCTGCCGAGCGACACGTTTTTGAGCTCTGTCAAGAAAAACGGAACGAATGCAACTGTAAGCACCTTTTCTTGCTAAAACCTGGGGAATCCAACCTGGGCAGCGAGAACTCTGCTATTCGCCGACGAGCTTCCAATAACTCGAGTGAACCTGGAGTGTAGAACTCTTCTTCCTAAACGTCCATGAGTATCGGTGGTCCAACGAGGGAGTTCGACACTTACATTTTCGCTCTCTTCTTCAGAGGACTCTGACTCGATTGGCATAGCATCTTCTCCTCGTGCGGCGTTAATTTGAGATAATACGTATCTCAGGCGGTCGCGACGATCAGCAGCCTTGAACCACACTTAGCGAACGCAAGATACGAGCATAAATTTCACACACGCGTTCACCGAACAAAGTTATAGGTTCTCCAATTTCTCTGAGTCGTGCTCTGACGCGATTGTCATCGGTTGGAACGGCTAGCGCGCGGGCCTTTTTCTTTCGTTCAAGCTCGTCCAGAATAACTTTATTTTCAAGCCTGGCGCGCTCGGAGCCCAGGTAGTCGCCATCGTCCATAAGCGTGTCTAGAGTGAGATCTGGCATGGCTGGTGGTAGCGGTATGAATGGAGAACAAGGTCAGGGTCACGAGCAGTGGTGCGTGGGGAGAATAATCGCATGTCCGCATTTCCATTTCTGTTACCATCAACAACCAGCCCATCCTTGCATGTAACATGTACAACAACCACCCTAGCTCATCCAACTCTCTCAACACCCAAAGCACCCAGCGGATGGAGCAATCGAGCAACAGCCGACCCGACGACTGTACGAACGAAATTTGACTCGCGCCTGAACGCATGCATCATTGACACCAAACGTTCTCCAGATGTGTATTTTGACCGGTCAACGAGCGAATTCAGCAATGATGCTATTGCTCGGTCTACAGCTGCAAAGCTGAAGCTAGAATCTTTCTATAAAGTTGCCGTGGATTCGGCAATTGAGCGCAATGCTCGGTGCGTTGGCTTAGCGTCTTTTGGGTGTGCACGGACCTGATGATCGACTGCTTAGGCGGATAGAACTCGAGACCAAGCTTGTACAGCTTCATACCCCAGAGGCTAAGGAGCGCGAAATCCGAAAATATACCAAATCTGAGTCCCAACAGCTTCGTCTTCGGAGAACCAAGATCAAGTTGTCTGACTTCCGTACTGTCAAGGTTATTGGCAAGGGTGCCTTTGGTGAGGTAAGGGATATTTATTTGATGTATGTAACGAAAGGGTGTCTTATACTATGGGACCTCAATCATTAGGTGCGCTTGGTACAAAAAGTAGACACTGGAAAAGTGTATGCAATGAAGAGTTTGCAGAAGGCAGAGATGTTGAAGCGAGATCAGGTGTGCATTGCTATGTCCTCATTAAGGAAATTTCCTCGATCCAACCCTTTATTTCAGCTAGCCCACGTCCGCGCCGAGCGGGATGTCCTCGCAGAATCAACGTCCCCCTGGGTGGTCCAGCTGTTCTATTCATTCCAAGACCCTCTGTACCTGTACCTTATCATGGAGTTCTTACCTGGCGGTGACTTGATGACGATGCTGATGAAGTACGATGTGTTCTCGGAGGATGTTACAAGATTCTATATGGCTGAATGTATTCTTGCCATTGAGGCCGTGCATAATCTTGGCTATATCCACCGGTAGGCTGACTCACTCTTAGTTTTCGTTATTTCCGTTTCTCATCATTGATTCATAAAGTGACATCAAACCCGACAACGTCCTTATTGACAGAAATGGGCACTTGAAGCTGTCCGATTTCGGCCTGTCAACAGGACTGCACAAAGGATCTGACCCAGAATACTATAAGCGATACATCGAGCAAGAGAAGGGGCGAGACGCACAGCGTAATAGCGTACAAGTTAACCCTATCAACCTTACAATGAGTCGGGAGCAGATTGCGACATGGAAAGCCAATCGAAGAAAACTTGTTAGTTACTTTTTGGTGCTGTAGGGTTCCTGGACTGACACTCCTGACTCAGGCTTACTCCACTGTCGGAACACCAGACTATGTATGTCTTCTCGATGCTCCGTTCTCGTAACCCCTGATCAGTGGCCGCGACTTGTGTAGATTGCTCCCGAAGTCTTCATGATGAAAGGTTACGGAAAAGAATGTGACTGGTGGTCCTTGGGCGCGATCTTCTTCGAGTGTTTAGTCGGCTACGCGCCTTTCTGCTCTGATAACCCAGGGGATACCTACAAGAAGATTATTGACTGGCCAAATTACCTCTACTTCCCTGAAGAGGTTTACATTTCTAGAGAAGGAGAAGACCTTATCAGAAGGTTCGCCCTTTGCGCAACCCTTCAACTTTTTGATTGTGAAAACTGATGCCTATTCCAGCATGATGACATGGGCGGAGTCTCGTTTGAACGTCAATCAAATTAAAGCCCATCCCTTCTTCTATGGCGCAGACTGGGCTTCTCTCCGTCAGATTGAGCCTCCATTTGTACCACGACTCCAGTCTATTACAGACACATCATACTTCCCGACGGATGATCTCGGCAACATGCCCGATCATCTCGAGAAGGTTGAGGGAGTTGGTGCTGAAAAGGACCTGGCGTTCTTGGGGTACGTTTATCCTGCGGTCCACGAGAATTTGTTGCTGATCGGGCTCTGTCTAGCTTCACGTTCAAGCGTTTCACTGGAGGGGCTCATCCTTCTGGTTAAGAACACAATACACTTTTACTACCGCATCAACAATAGTGCGCGACTATATTTCATGGTGCTAATAATTCCAATCCATCTGGAGCAATTGAAGATATTTGAAGTTTTTCCCCCTATCTCTTCCCTGTACTCTTATCGCTACTGTTGTTCGCTAATTGTAAAACTGGACCTGGTGGATAACAAGCTGTTATCGCTATCAGAGAACTCTATACGAGCTGTGAAAGCATCTCACACATTTTCTCAGAACTGTCGATGCACGGAATGTCTTCGTTCTCAATTCCAGGTCCAGGGAATGTAGATGTTGCAAAACCGGATACCCGGCACGCATCGGACCGGAAAAGAAGCTCCTTCGATCCGCGAACCACCTAACTTGTGACCTCCTCAGCTGAACGACAGGGGCCACTATAAGCCTCCATCATACGGCCAAACCTTTCTCTGTCGGTCCTAATATCTGGCTTGGTAATAATTCCACAGTCCTGCATACCCGAAAGATAAAAAAGATAATCAAGCTTTCACCCCTTTCTCACCGACGACCACCGCCCCCTCTCTCTTGACTCTCTTGCTCACGATCTCTTCGCACCAAGGGAACAAATATCTCGAAATGGCTACTGCTGTTGTTGAAGTTGGCAATGCTGACATCTATAACCCTCGGAAGATCCTAGATCACCCCGAATTCAGGGTTTTGGCACAGGGAGAGAAACCAGCGCCTGGAGCTAATATCGCGGCTTTTTATAACCCTCAGCATGAGATCCATCTTGTAGAAAAACCTAGGCCGAAACCGGGACCCGGTCAAGTGTTGTTGCATGTTCGCGCTACAGGGATTTGCGGGTAGGTTTTTTCAAGCTTTGATCCCCGCATCTAATCAATGGAGTGCTCATGATTTCGACAGGAGTGATGTACACTTTTGGAAGCATGGACGTATTGGAGATTCTATGGTTGTTTCTGATGAGGTGCATCATTCGCATCCACGGTTATGTATATGCTCTTTGGCTGAGATNGAAGTTCGTTCATTTGACAGTGTGGTTCTGGACATGAAAGTGCNGGCGAGGTTGTTGAAGTCGGTGAAGGTGTTACACAGTGGAAGAAGGGTACGCAANTCATTTACCAGTCTTCAGTCTTCAGAACGATGAATTCATATCTTGCTCAGGGGACAGAGTCGCTATTGAAGCCGGTGTCCCATGTTCNCAGCCTTCCTGTGATGCTTGTAGGACAGGAAGATACAATGGATGCCCTGATGTTGTGTTCTTCTCTACCCCGCCTTTCCACGGTACGTTGTCACTTTTTGGTTAGATTGCAAGTCCATATACTCACCCGATAATCTGCCGTTCTTAGGTACTTTGACAAGGTGGCATTTGCACCCCGCGCAATGGCTTCACCGCCTTCCAGATAATGTTTCCTTTGAGGAAGGTTCNCTCTGTGAACCTCTTGCGGTCGCATTAGCGGGTATTGAACGTTCTGGCCTCCGCCTTGGTGATCCTGTTCTTGTTTGGTAGGATTGCTACCTTCATTTACGCAGAACATTGCGTTACTAACGATGTAACTACCTGTACAGTGGTGCTGGACCTATTGGTCTGGTCTCTCTCCTCTCAGCCCGGGCAGCAGGGGCCGAACCGATTGTCATCACCGACCTCTTCCAATCTCGTCTCGACTTTGCCAAGAAGTTGGTCCCAGGNGTACGCACGGTTCTCATCAAGCGGGACTTGAAGCCGAAAGAACAAGCTGAAGAGATCAAACGTGCTGCGGAAGGTCCACTGACATTGACTTTGGAGTGTACTGGTGTGGAGAGTAGTGTCCACACGGCCGCTTATGTGCGTAATTCATTTCGAAAACCCGGCGGACCAATCCCGCATATACCTACTTTTCTGATTCTGTCGTAATAGGCAACATCATTCGGTGGGAAGATATTTATTATTGGTGTCGGAAAGAACGAACAAGTGGTATGTTGCTTCGATGATGATGTGCTGTGCCGAACTCGCTAACTCGTATTTACTCCAGTTCCCGTTCATGCACCTCAGTGCAAACGAAATTGACGTCAGTTTCCAATATCGTTATGCCAACCAATACCCGAAGGCCATCCGCCTGATATCGGCTGGTCTCATCAACGTCAAGCCCCTCGTCACTCACCGTTTCNCGTTGGAGGATGCCATTGATGCATTCCATGTGGCCGCTGACCCAACTCAAGGTGCAATCAAGGTCCAGATTCAAGATTGAAGGAAATTGTGTCATTTTATCGTATTCTTAAAGGGTTTTATCACTATGTCATGTAGCTTCGAATCAGAGAAGTAAGAATATAAAGGAATCTGGAAATCGTCTAGGCGAAGGTGGCATCAAATCATAGTACCGTAACTGACAAATCAGAAGTGAGGACTCGTATACGCATANGCTCGATTACTGCTAAAGTACATAGAGTATCATAGTAATCCTTCTNCTCAATCTCATCAAAAAGGTGTACAAACACANAGTGCGCACTCGCGCACTGAAANCATAGCCGAAAGTANNAAGAGGNTAGGGAGAAAGNAAAAGTAAATAATGATAATCACCCGCAACNAATTCCTTCAGAATGAGTCCATGAGANTCGTANAACCAAAANCCACATAGCCTGCAANAGCTTAAGAGTCANCCCCAACGTCGACCTGGGCTACTATCATGTCCGTCGTCTGTCCTTGGTCTTCTTGGCCATCCGGAATCCACAGGTCCTTGNGAAGAATTTCCTCCACGTCCACGATGCTTTCCGCGTCCGCGATTTCGACCATCACGTCCACCTGCGCNACCTCCACCACGCCAACCACCGCGGTCTCCCCTGTCGCCTCTTCCGCCACCATATTGACTNTGCGACGGACCACCGCCATACGAATCCCGACGTTCATGATCAGGCGGACCNTGATGAGGGGGTGCGGGNTAGGAATGAGAATGTGGAGGNGGGGGTGGATGCCCNAACATTGCGCTTGGAGGAGGAGGAGGATAACCGCCTGGCGGGAGGAGGACCNCCAGGAATGGGGTAGCCAGGCCAAGCATGAGNATGTGGTGGNGGTGGGGGTGGATGGGAGCCGAGAGNAGGTTGGCCTGGTATCACGGGAGGTTGGCCTGGGATAGCGGGAGGTTGCACAGGCACTGTTGGAGGTTGAGGAACAGGAGGAGACGCGCTAGCACCAGGCAATAAATTGCTTGCAGTCANCGAGCGAATCAATTGCTGCACTTGTTCTTGCGTGAGTGAGGCCACCTCTGCAGCCAGTGCTGCCTGGTTGATCTGAGGAGGNATAACAAGGCCTGGTGGNAGTTGAGGGATTGCAGACGGNGCACCCGGAGCAGCCGGAGCAGGTGGAGGTGGNTTTTGTGGTGGAAGAACGGGTGGGGATTGAGATTTAGTAGCTGTAAGGTGTGGAGGTAGAGGAGGAATGTTAGGCATAGGCGGAACGGAGACTGCAGGTGTCGCAGGTGCTGGTACTGTAGGGGTTANAGTTGCGGGAGTAGTCGTAGTNGTCTGAGGAGGAGANTGATCGAGTCTCCCCCTATGCAAAACCCAAACTCCAATCAAGAAATCTGTGTTGCGTGTCTTTGGAATTTTAAGCTCATCCAAAAGCTCAAGGTACTCAGGCAATGGTTCACTCTGTTTGAGAGGAATAACGTATAATTCACGCCCTGGGCTCGCATCCTTNGGTCGATGTCCCCAGGGGAAGATAAGTCCATGACGACTAAACAAAATCAAGTCAGCATTACACTCATTCACACTAAACAAGAACACTTACTCTTTCAACTTCAGGTACTCGATCAATGCATCAAAGTCAGTCTTCATCTCCTCCGACGTCGGCGAAAACGCGACCGCAACTAGTTCTCTGTACGGGTTCAACCTAATCTGCGTCANGAACTCTTCTGAACCCTTNGTAGGCACACGTCCATCAATCCTCAGTTCATCCGAAGGGAACAACGTTTTCCACCAAAGTGATTGATGTCCNAACGACCGTCCACCAATCTGTTTAGCGGAGACCATCACAATNTGAGGTGCAGTAGCATCGAGGGGCATGTGGATCTGTAAACCATCATCAGTTAGCATATACCCTGAACACATGGCATAGACAGTACCTTTCCATTCCAACAATACTGGATCGCTTCAAAAGCGGCTTGAGGATCCTGNNGTACAGGAGGTTCTACCGGCTCGGATGNGGTCCCACCAGCANCCTTCGTCGNCNCTGTCNCTTGAGCTCCAGAGCGGTCNACGACATCCTCTTTCTCTTCNGCNAAGAACANATCGAAATCATCATCATTCGTGACNTCCATCGGTTCAGGTTCCATGACCAAATCTTTAGCTCCGAACCCATGCATCAACCCTTTCGAATCACCACTCGTAGCATCTCCGCCCTCATTACCAGCTTTATCACTAGCGTTCTTATCTGTATCCAAAGACGACGAGGGTCCTGCTTGCTCTTGGCGCTGCTGCTGAGCAGTAGGCGAATTCAATTCATTCTCTTCCTTGGGTGCATTNTGCCAGAGNGAGTTAAGATCNAAAGATAACCCACGAGGTCGAGTTGCTGAGAACGGTGAGACGATTGCAGAAGAAGTNGAAGGCGTTGTTGGACTCGTAGGTGATCCCGTCAAATGTCCTAATCCCGATATNGTGTGATGCGAACCGGGAGGNTTATCAGAAANNCTNCCATCGGGTTCGATGGGTTGATCCAGNGGAGGCGGNGCAGGNACACCAGNTGTAGNTGCNGTGGANGAAGTAGCGTCTACGGCTGTGNCATCGCCAGACGACTCTGCTGTTGTNGTACCAGCTGAAGNGGTAGCAGCAACACCATCCTGTTCNGTACCATCCTCATCAATATTAATCAAATCAGCCAANTTCANCTCTGGCTCTGGAGCAGTGGCCATAACCACATCNGACACNGTATGCGCAAACAATGGACGAATAGANGGATGAAGGATATCATCTGTCGCTCCATGTTGCTGTTGCTGTTGNTGTTGAAGAACATGCGCGGGTACAGGCGGCGGTGCACCCCAATCCGTCGTGGTAGGGCTATGACTCGGNACCACAGGNGATTCCGGTGGCACGCTCAAAGACTGAGTACGTTGNCTCTGCTGCTGCTGTCTCTCAACAGCCTTCTGCCTCTCCCTCCTCTCTCTCTCCCTCCTCTCCTCCTCNTCCTGTTCTCTCTCCCTCTGACGTTCAAGCTCTCTCGCTCTCGCNAGATCACCATGGACNTCTTCGATATCTTGNAANCCCTTATGTGTGATCTTGGCTCTGGGAACGATNGGTTTTTGTAGGATAGTTTGTTCGAGAGATTCTTTTTCGGCGATTTTGATGTGTTGTTTGGTTTCTTCGTCTGCGAGATCGGTGGATGACATGAGAGAGATTTCTTTNGGNGTGATNGTNCGTGTGACTATGCGNTGGTGAATGACGATTCGNTCGGGTTTGCTTAGGTTGAATTGNAGGGTNCGGAATCGGTCCCTAGAAAANCNGTAAGTCTCAAGCCAGAACAAACTTCAGAGAGAGAGANGNCATACTTGTACTTTGCACCAGCCAAATCACCCTCCTTATATATATCAAACACNCACTGCTCAAGTTCAGCAGCGAACCGCTTCGAATCTTCAATCACACTCTCCTTCTCCTCTTCACTCANCTCNTCCNNCTTTTTCATCACCTGATCCATCTTGGCTTCNCCATCNCCGNTACCCTCAGTCGCAGCCGCANTGCGAACATAAGGATACCTCAAAAACACATCCTTNAACACCTCTTCAAACTTGCCCAAACAATACTTCCTCACAGGATCATCATTCGCACCTCCTCCTCCTCCACTAGTAGTATCAGATCGCTTACGCTTCGGCGCAGGAGCAGCCGAAGCNGAAGAGGACTCCTTCTCNGCTGTACTTGATTTCCGCTTTAACCTCGACGTTGAATGCTTAGCCGACAAAGGNGTCGTAGCGGACGCTAGTGCTGGTGATACGGGCGTTTGTGAACGAGGAGAGAGTTTACGNAGTTTGCTGGGNCGTTTGGAACGTTTGCTTGTTGCTGCTGATTCGCCTTCGGAGGACGAGGAATCTGAGGAGGCAATNCGTCTGAGACGACGCTGTTCACGAAATGNGTTAGTCAATTAGNAGTATTAATAGANGTCNGGAAAAACGCTACCTTTCCCTTTGATTTAGGTTTTGAATCATCATCCTCAGCGACGTAGTCATCTTCACTTCCAGCGTCATCAGCGTCAGATTCATCAGACAGAGGTCGAGGNCGCGGTACTGGAGGNGGAACCTCTACGGTCACAGTAGGTTTCTTGGTTCGTTGTCTCGTGCTTGATTTCGTCGCTGTCGTGGGAGCGGGAGNAGTGNTTGTGGCGCTAGTGGATTTCGCTAACGCTGCGGTGGTAGGAATCGCTTCTTCTTCNGAACCGCAGTCTTCGAGAGCGTCCATGCCTTCCCAAGTCACTAGAAATAAAAAGAAGCNGAGAANTGGGTTAGCGACAAGTCCCTTCACGGATTAGGAAAAAATNAAGGAAAAATGAATATCGGTACTGCTGATGTGATGTCATATCAGTACGGAGAAAAAAAAATAGCAATTTCTGGTCATTTNAACCCAAAGGTTATCGTAACTTTCGCCATTTGTNNTTTCGCGCAAGTGTCANGTNAGAAGAGAGAAGAAAAGCGAGAAAAGGCGCTGCCCCTATACGAANNCACCATTTGGACTACTTAGAGCGTCNAAAAGATGTACCAATAACCGACGAAAGCCGAGCGNAAAANTCGCAAGGCACGGGTACATGGTAACGGATCTCTTTTCCAGTGCAAGCCGTCCGTGAGCGCTAAAGCGNCAATCCTCGGCGCGCTGCATCGACTGCGGAAATATGATCCGCTTAACNTGCGTGTGAGGGTGAGGTGACTCGAGGATACAGTTAACCCAANCATCCCCCTCCACTGATGTACAAGTTAAGCCGANACCACACGCTGTACGTAGCTCAAGTTGATGATACGCAAACGATAAGAAGGGTGGGCTCCCATCGATAACTCTGACGGGATATATGCGTGCGATANCGCAGAGAAGGGAANAANGCGCGAGTCCAAATGGCGAAAGTTACTCATGGACGGATAACGAGAAAACAAGNTCTGTTTTGTTTTTCGACGGATGACGACGGAAATTGCTTTCTCTNTCTCTCTCTCTTTCTTGTACTGGACATACGGAATACCGAGGGGGAAAGGGTTTGANAATTCCGAATTTCTTGTACTCACTAGCTGTTTTGCGGCCGGTGGACTGGGTACAGGGAGAGCATATATATACATCTGTTGAAGTTTGTNCGAGTCAGTGTGAGTTTNGAGAAGAGCTGCGGATAACGGATGCGATTGGAACCGATTGACTCACTTATTTCCTCTGCCTCGCGTTCACTCAAGTCGACGCAGATGAAGTGGTACCTGTATTANGACAGGGCNGTGAGTAAGCAAGGTCGGATGGGTCGGTTGGGGAATGGGATCCGTNCAACCGCGGATGGACGGGAGATGTTCACGCGACGCACCATATTTTGCATTCAGCGCATCGTATCATGGGTGATCCATCGTCTCCTCTNCTGCATGTACAATACACTNCGTTTGGCTTTGCAGCAGGTTTCGATTTGGNTTGCGGTTGTTTCTTCGCGGNGGGTTTNGTCGTCGTGCTTGCTGGAGTGGTTTTGATNTTNTCCTTCTCTGCNGACTGATCAGCGGNCGATTGCTCTTGCTTGACAGGTGCTGAGANCGAGGTTTCCTTCGTGGCAGCTGACTTGCGTTTACCCTTTGGTGCAGCGGCAGAGACAGGCTTTGGGTTTGGGGTGGGCTTCGGAGTTGGTGGCGTATGAGAAGAGGAGGGAGAAGTCACGGATGAAGCAGCGGCAGCGGCAGCAGCAGTCGCCGCTCTNGTTCGCGCACGAGTGCTCATCCCAGAGAGCCTCTNAAAAGCGTCGNTATCAGAAGAAACCGTGGTCGCCTTGACGAGAGAAAATCCTGAATCATCGACNGGCTTGAGCGCGTGTGATGTGTGGATTGCTGACTAAGATT